>JASVER010000263.1:102082-167740 GCA_030449065.1 Oceanodroma leucorhoa | reverse complement strand
GCTGGGGACACCCAGCTCCAGGCAGCGAGAGGCCCCCCATGCTGCCTGGGCTGAGAACAGAAGGTCTCAGGGCTGGGGGGGACGTGATGTGACACGGGTTTAGAATCATAGAATCATAGAATGGTTTGGGTTGGAAGGGACCTTTAAAGGCCATCTAGTCCAACCCCCTGCCGTGAGCAGGGACATCTTCAACTAGCTCAGGTTGCTCAGAGCCCCGTCCAACCTGACCTTGAATGTTCCCAGGGATGGGGCATCCACCACCTCTCTGGGCAACCTGTGCCAGTGTTTCACCACCCTCATTGCAAAAAATTTCTTCCTTATATCTAGTCTAAATCTCCCCTCTTTTAGTTTAAAATCGTTCCCCCTTGTCCTGTCGCAACAGGCCCCACTAAAAAGTCTGTCCCCATCTTTCTTATAAGCCCCCTTTAAGTACTGAAATGCCGCAATAAGGTCTTCCCGAAGCCTTCTCTTCTCCAGGCTGAAGAACCCCAACTCTCTCAGTGTTTCTTCATAGGAGAGGCGTTCCACCCCCCTGATCATTTTCGTGGCCCTCCTCTGGACCTGTTCTAACAGGTCCGTGTCTTTCTTGTGCTGATGGTGATGGGCCACATGGCCCTGGGGGGCAGCGGGCCAGCAGGTCTGGCCAGGGCTCAGCTGGCCACCCCAAGAAGCTGAGACAGGTAAAGGTTTGCCGGAAGGGGGTCAATTGCTGCTGAGCATCTCCCAGAGACCTTGCCCAGTGGGGGAACGTGCCCACTCTGCCCACCGGTGGGATCCCACCCTGGGCTGGGCTGGGAGCAGGGCAGGCTGTCCTCTGCGCACGCTGATATTTGGCCGCTGAGCCCCAGCGCTCTGTCCTGCCAGTGGGTAGAGTTCCCAGTCACTCTGGAATAGACATGTTGAGTTGTTTGGAAAGCAAACAGAAAGGCTGGAGAAATGGCTGTTACCTGACAACTGCAATAGCCACTCCGTGGTCAGGTGAGTCTGTGACTTCTAGTGCTTTTACCTCTGAAATGAAAGTGAGATCTTGATAAAGCACAGGAGCACTTCGGTCTTCACGGAACCGCTCCCTCTTCTCTAAGGATGGGGCGTGGGAGAAGTGGGCTGGCCCCAGCCCAAACCCACAGACAGCTCTGGTAACCTCGAGCCTTGTGCTGGGGGCAATTTAGGATTGATGGCGAAATAGGGACCTGACTGTGAGTGGGAGAATTTGGACCGAGGTGAGATCCACGATGGAGGGAGCTGCCCTGTGGCCCACCCCGTCCCCAGGACTTCAGGCCCCTGGGATACAGGCCAGTGCTGCAGCCACAGTTGTTCATAGGGACATGCCACAGAGACGTGGCCATGAAGCCAGAGCTGCTCTGAGCCCATCAGGGCTCCAGCCCACCTCCCTGTGTACCACGGGAGTCCCCAGCTAGTGCTGCTCTCCCTCGGTGAGAGCTGTGAACCAAAGCCCTGCCAGGCTGAGCTTTGATCCTTGAGGGGCTTAAAACTGTCTGTGATACTTCAGTAATAACATCGGTTCAGGATTTGGCCCTTAAGCCTGGACTTGCTGAGCTGGGTCTTGCAGAGCATGTGTCATGTGAGGACCCCCCCACCTGGGGAACAGGGAGAGCTGGGAGGAAGAGGCAGCTCACCAGCAGCTCGCTTCCCCAGTGCTCACACACAATGAAGGGCATTTTTTTTTTCCTTTAAAAAAGGAACTTGTCCCACTTCACATCCTGCCTGCCAGGAATGGCACTGTCTCTTCCACTGAATCCTCTTGCCTCCCCCTGTTTCGTGCAGAGCAGTTCCCTGCAGGGAGCCCCAGCGGACACAGGGATGCAGGAGAAGGCAGCTCTTCACAGGTACCACCTAATTAAAAGGGAAAGAGCAGATTTGTGGGGCTGGGGGGAAGCAGCAACTCCCTCTCAGGTCCCTAATTGCCTTGGGCTCGGGTGGGGGGACAGGAATTTCCTTTCCCTTAGCTGCCAGGGTAGGAGCTTGAAGAAAAACCTCTCAAGCATCTTTCCAGTCCTACTTTTCTGCTTACGCGTTCCTGTCCCCCGTTACGGCCGGTGTCATTGTCCCGCAGCACTGCCAGGCTCTGCCCCGTTTGGAGGGCGAGGCAGAGCCTGCCCTCCCGTAGGTCAGGAGGAGGATGGTGGGGCAGCGTGGGGCTGGTTGGGGTTCTCTCCCCAGGAGATGGCCCTTGTCGGAGGATGTTCGGGGCTGAGAGCAGGTCCCCCTGCCCTTCCCCAAATGCAGCCACGGCTCGGGGTGCGGGGAGGTGAGTGGGTGGCCCTGTGGCCCGAGCTGACCGTGCGTGGGGCAGAGCAGGGCAAAGGCTCAAGCAGGTCCTGCCTTTTCTTCTGTCTGATTTGGAGCAATCCTGTCTGCGAAGCAGGGTGGTCCCCATGCACTGGGAGTGACGCCTGGTCCCCCTTCTTTCTCCTTTCCTGATCACCCCAGCGCTCTTTCTGGTTGTGGCAGCAGCTGCTCTTGGTGGCCCGTGGGTGTCCCTGCCTGTGCTGGTGGCCAGTCCTGGCAGTGAGTGTTGTCTTGCAGCGGCTTGCACCCATCATGCAGGTGCTGCATCCCGGCACGGGGCTGCTGAGCACCCAAGCAAGGGAGCTGGAGGTTGAAGGTGGCTTTCGCGTAGGAAAAGTTGTGCAGAAAGGGTCGGCAGTGCTGCAGCAGCGACGTGGCGCAACCCCCTGCCCAGCCCCTCGCCCTGCCCTCCCCGCTCCATGTTTCTCCTAGAGCAGACGCTTGTTTCGGGAGTGACGGCGGCCTGCCCTCGCCCCTGGGCAGGGCTCCCTGCGGGGTCAGTATTGGCTCTCTTCTTGCTCCTCAGGCTGACGTTTGTGCACGTGTCCTTCCTCCCGACCCTTGCTCTCTGGACCCGTCACTGCAGCCCGGCTGGGTTGGCATTGCACGTACCCCAGGAGCAGTTTTGAGTGGATCTCCTCCATGAGCCTCCCTCCGCCCACACTTGCTTTGCCACAAGGTGAGTATGGTGATGCTTAATCTCAGCACTTTGGCATCCCCAAGCCCAATTTTATCCTTGGGCCTGCACAAATGTGCAGTAGTGCCTGCAGCACCGGCCAGGCATGTCGGGCTCCTCCAGGTTGCTGCTCTGCCCAGCACGCAGAGGAGCCGCGTGACCAGCTATCATGATCTCCCAAACATGGGAAAGTGGGTAACTAGTCACCTTATCTGCTTTTATGGCTTTTGTAAAAGACTTCACCAAGCCTTGAATAATGCAAGCTCCATACAAATGTCTTCAGATCACTGATCTAATCACTCGCTCGCTGCACAAGTGTCTCCAGTGGACTGTGATGTGTGAAGGGAGAGGATGGGGGGGGGATGGGGTGTGGAGGAGGTTGGCAGTTTCCTTGGCATCTTCTGGGTAGCCAAAAGGTTTTTCCTCTTGCTCTTTTAGCAGAAAGGCAGCACTGATGCTGTTTGGGGGCTGCGGCTCCCCCTGTTCCCCACCTCCTGTTGATCTCCACCAGAGCCTGGTCAGAGCAAAGCTGCAGGAGCAGGGCGAAGGAGGCAGGACCAGATGCGGACAAGAGACGTGGAGGCGGATGCTGAAGCGCTGAGGACTGATTTATTACCAACCGTCCCAGCCAAAGCCTTTCAGCTGGGGCTACTCGTTGATCTTCATGCCCACTCTCATCTCTACCACCCTTTGCTGTCCTCCGCTCTTTCTGCGGAGACGGGCTGCTGAACTCCTGGTGACTTGCCTTGCAGGGACTGGGGTGGGGAAAACGCCGCCTCCCTGCTGTGTCAGTCAGGATGCTCCTGAGACAAGGGGATCTTCCAGCCAAAAGCATCTGCCAAGTCCATGGGTGGTTTTTCCCCTGCTCTCTGCCAGCTCAGTGCATGACCTGGTGCCCAGCACCCGTGAGAGGCAGGCGCTGCTCTGCTCAGCACTAGTGCGGGCATCATCCCTGCCCTGGCAAGTAGCTGTTGCCCCAGGCGAGATGCCTTCGCTGGAGTTGGGGAAGGGCACTGGGCTAGGAGAGAGATGACTATTCATTTCTAAACAACCCAATGAAAAATGAACCCTCCTGGTTGTTGTTCTCATTAAAAAGGCCCAGGACTTTCAGAGCCAGGTGGAGGGGGAAGAGCTAGAAAAGGCACGTCTGTGGCACAGACTCCTTGCAAAACCTTGCCCTGGTTTCAGGCAGCAATTCTGCCTGCTTCTGGTGTTGAAGGGCTGCATGCACTGGGGGCTTGCAGGGACCCCCCACACAAAGGGCAGCCAGCCAGGCAGGGTGGAGAGAGGGCAGAGATGGCCAAGCTCCTGCTTTTGCTGGAGGTGAGCTTGAAGGGCCAGGTGCGTGGATGTACTTGGAGAAGCAACCTGGGTATCGCTCATCCGTGTGCTGCGATCCTGGGCCATGCACTGCTCCGTCGGATGGGGCAAGGGCGCACGTGGGCTCTGCTGACGAGCAGAGGGAAGCCTGGAGCTACAAGAACTTGGTAGCCTGGGGCTGCTCTCCATGCCTTGGAGATAGGAGGTTTGCAGAGCAGCCAAGCCTGTGAGCGAGGGCAGGACCAGAACTGGAACTGTGCAAACAAAATTGAGTTGGAGCCAGATAAAAAAAAAAAAAGCCTCCTGATACTGGCTGAGGAGTTGTTTTTCACTTTTAATGTTTCCTGGTCTGTGCCGGGTCAGCTGAGCCTGGAAATTTGTTTCCTCAGCACTCAGTGGTGCAGAGCAAGTGCAGGAGAGCAGGAGAAGGTGTTTTGCTGGGATCTTGCCAGTGTTGTCAGCGAGGCACTGGGGTGGGGGAAACCAGGCAGAGAGTACCTGCATGGGGATGTGAGTTGTGTGTCTGGGGTTTTCCAGTCTGTCCCTTGGATTCGCTTCAGCTTTGCTTCAGGCAGGATGGTTGAATGTGCAATTTAGTCACATTATTTTCCCATGTTTTAGGGGGGTGATAGCGCATGCAGGATCTGCTGGGTTAGCCTAGACTGGACCCCTCCTGAGCTGGGTCAGCGACAGGGCTGGTTCACATCTTCTGGAGCGGAGCTCCAGCGCTAGGTCTCAGCTTCCTGAGCTGTTCCTTTAAGGCAAACCACAGCCTGGCGGTGTTTGCTCCAGCAGCTGATGATTTCTAACATGTGTTGGCTACATGATCTTCAGTCAGGAAACAACAGCCCCCCGGGATATGAAATCATTGCGTGCAGCTCAGGAAGGCCTCTGCTAACCTCCCTGGTATGCTCCCTCAAACATTTATCTTTCGATTTGAACTGATCAGTTCCTGTGCCGCGATTTTTTTGGGGGAAAAACCTCTTCCCCATCACACCGTACTTCCAAGGCTCAATGGGAAGGTCGGTGCTTCCAGCCGAGGCACTGGATCAGCTCACCTTCCTGACCAGGTCTGCCCCGACCACGTGGAGAACCCACTGGGACCTCTGTGCCGGGCTCAGTTCTGCCCTCGCCACAGGGAGCACCCTCTCCTGGGGTGGCAGGGACCAACCCTCCTCCCTTGGCCTCCTCTTCGTTGCCCAGCAAAGCCAGGCTGGTTGACCCCATCATGGGGTAGCACAACATTGCACCTCGTAGCTGTCGCAGGAACCTGGGAAACAGGAGACTGCTAATGATGTGTCTGGGCCCCCTGCCCCTCTCTGCCTCAGTTTCCCCCTGTCCAGCATAGGCTTTCAGAGGGCCTTGCGTCCTGCTTGGTTTCCCAAGTGCTTGAGGTCACTGGCAGGAAGATATCCGGCTTGGACAATGCCCTGGTGTTTGTTCATCCCGGAGAATGCCGCAAATGCTCTGCTGCAGCGAAGTGCCCTGACTGAGTGTGTTTGGTCAGAGGGAGGAAAGGCTGGTTTGGAAGCAGATGAGAGATGCTATGAGAAAAGACTTAAATAGCAGGAGGGCTCCCAGAGCCCTTATGATGTAGAAAGGCGGGAGGTGTGAAGGCCAGCTCAGCCCCTCTCCGGGTGATACTGCATTCCCTGGGTGATGCTCTGACCCGTGGGAGGAGATCAGGGAGCTGGTGCCTGCACACTGTGGATCTGGCCACTGACACGGGGCTGTGGGCTACGTTTGGCTGTGAAGTGGGTCAAGCTTTACAGTGGATGTATGGTGGGACCTCTCCTCACCCACTGGTGTGGTGCTTTGGGGTATCCAGCTGCAGTGGCAACACAGGGTCCTCATCACCATCAGCCAGCACCTCTGGGGGAGATGCCAACGCAGGGTCCAGGGGAAAAGAAGAGCCTTTGAAAAACTGAACTGGAGATGGATCTATGGGGACCAGGGTGGAGATATGGGATGGGGCAGTGTGGGCAACCTTGTTGGCTGGGGCACCTCCACAAGGCCACCACAGAGGGAACACTCCTGGGAGACGCAATGCTCAAGTGGCTTGGTGCAGCACGGCTGAGTACTGACCTTGGCACGGGTCTTACTGGGGTGATTTTCCAGCTGGGGCAGTGCCAGGTCATCAGTGCCTCTCCCTGCCTGTGGAAACCGAAGTGTGGCACTGGGATCAGTTTGGGAACGAGAGGGGTGTTGGGAGGCCCAGAGTGCAAAGGGATGGATGCCAACAGCAAAATGCCCAGTGTTGGGACACTGGTCCCAGCTCCTGCACCCACTTTTAAGCTTTTAAAGAGTCAGTGTTATCCCTCGCCACGCATTTCCGAGCAGAAAGTCACCATCCCTGCATCAGGCATGGGCAGAAAACCCCTGGAGATGGCTGTGGCAGCCCTGCTGCTGCCTGGAGCAAAGAGGGATGATTAAAGCCAGGTCTTTTATGTCCTCCCCTACCCAGAATACCAGTGATTTTACAGCACTTTTAACTTGTGGTGAAATATGGAGGGACCCATCTGCCCCGGGGTGGTCTGCTGGGAGGTACACTTGGTCCTCCAAAGAGCCAGCAAGTAGCTGGGCTGCTGTGGAGGGCGGTGGGCTGGGAGGGGGTAGGAGGAGGACACATTTGGGTTTGCCTTCTGGTGATGTGGCTGGTGCCTCATGACGGGCAGGCTGGGGAGACGCATGGGCAGGACGCCGGTGCCTGCGGCGCTGGGGGTCGGACGGGGTCACGGGGGATGTTGCAGAGATGCCAGGCCGGGTGAGAGATCAACGTGGTGGCCACTTTTGGAACAAATAAATGGGAAGAACTGAAGTATTTCAGCCCAGGGCTCGTCGTGCCCCTTCGCCCTCCCCGGGGGGACCTCGAGGTGAGGAGTGTGGAGCACATGGCGCTGGTTGGTCCTGCTGTAGGATCCCCCCTGGCAGCCTGGCTTGGGGGCAAGGATGTGCCAGCGGGACCAGGACGGGATGACCCAAGCAGACATGACTCAGCACCCAGAGAGCATGACTCAGCATCCCAGAAATGCTGTCTAACAACACCCAAGTGCTGGTGCTGCAGAAACTGGGAGCCCAGTTTCTCCCTGGGATCAACAGTTCCAATCCGCCTGAGACCACTCTTGAACCAGCAGAAAATCCCCCAAACAACCCCAAAAGTTTGCACGATGCAGAGAGGCTCTTCTTTCTCAGCTGCATCCAAAATATCCCTCCGGAAAGGGAGCCCCAGTAAGGGGACAAGCAGGACGATGCAAGCCTGGCTCAGGAGCGGTCCTGGAGGGTCTGCAGGCGTGAGCACCCCACAGCTCCGGCTGGAGCTGGGGGTCCGGCTGGGCCCGGCAGTTTGGGTCAGGCCGTGCCGATGCTCTCAGTAAGACTTGTGGAAGAGTTGTTTTAGGCTTTATGACCAGTCTTACCTGTCTCACCCCTTCTGCCCTTCCTCCCACATGACCCAAGCACACAGTTTCGCCCAATTCCTTGCCTCAGTTTCCCCATGGCACTGTGCCATATGCAGCATCCTTTGCTGCAGTGCCACGTTGTAGTGTACAAACCACCGTCCCAGCAATCCATTTAAATGGAGACTTGTCCTTTCCCCTGAACTCACCTGGGTCAGCCTCAAACTGCCCAGTTTGGCCGGTGCCTTGGCCAGACCTGTACACAGCCCTTCAGCCTGACCTCCAAGAGGTCCCAAGACCCCCAGCCCTCCTGCACACGCAGACACAGGGATGCGGACAGACACAGCGTGCTCTCACCCTGCAAGGTGCAGAGACCCTCGGCTTTGTTCACAGGAATTTGGAGAACCGTGCAAGCCATGGGGAGGCTGTGGGGGGGACCGGTTTCAGCAAAGCCGTGGTTGGAGCTGACTCAGACCTTCCCACCGCAGGTTTCCTGCTGGCTCAGGACTTTTTCATGCCTTCCTCCCTCCCCCTCCTCAGAACTATCCAGCTCCTTGTGAGGATGCTGAGATATATTTACTACCCGCAGAGCTGCGAGAGGCCCCTTCCCCTTGTCGAGGCAGCTCACGGGGGAAGCATGTGCTCACTGCCTGGTTATATCTTAGTAGAAACACTCTTTCTTCGTGAACCTTGCTCATTCTGTCTTTGGCTGCGCAGTGCTGAGGGGCAGCAGGTTTCGGCCCCTCCGCCTGCAGTGGAGCTAAAGCAGCCTTTGGGCTGCCCTGCTGCGTGCTGGCCATGGGGCTGCAAGGGGAGGACATCAGCCATGAGGACCCAGCATCTCCCCCACCCTACCCTCCAAGCACTTGGGCTGGGAGCAGCCCCCAGCCCTTCTCTGCCCATCAGGTCACTCCCTGCCTGCGGCTGGGGCCAGGGTTTGCTTGTGCCTGGTTATCACGGGGCTGCATCAGGCCATCTCCAGAGCTGGGCCAGCTGCTCCAGCCCCACACATTGCCAGGCGTAGGGTTGAGGCTGGAAGGGTGGGAGGTCACCCCGAAAGGGACAGGACAGGTTGGCTTGGATGGGCACAAGCTGGCCCTCGCTGACCAGCAGCTCCCACTCCCAGAGGCTGTGATGGAGAGCTGGTGTGTGTGGCTGCCTGCGAACCAGCAGGATCTGGGCTGGTTCGGCTCAGCTTCTCTCACACAGCACGGCTCAGCCCCAGGATCCGTCACTGCACCCCGAGGGAAGATGTCACCGTCCTAGGGCTGCTCCTGCCATCCCTGAGGTGTTAAGCTGGGACACGATGCCTGGCGGCTCCTGGGCTGCAGAGGGTAAAAGGGAGCTCCGGGTTGTTTTGACTCATCGCTTGGGTTTTGCAACCTCCTGGCAAAGCAGAGCATCAAAAAAAAAAAAAAAAAAAAAAGGGAGGAAAAAAAAAAAGGGGAAAAAAAAAAAAAAGGAGGAAAAAGGACAGCCAGAGCCCAGCCCAGCTGGGGTCTGGGTGTGTCAGCCGTCTGTGTGGGCCAGCCGTGCCTCCTGTCCCCGACCCCGCGTTCCTAGTTCTCCTTCAAGGCAGCTGTCCCTGCTCTTGCTCTCACAGCGGGGCCTGAGACCCAGGGACAGCCCAGCAGAAGGCATTTGGGCAGCCCCTCTGTGTCCTGCCACCTTCCGCTGCTACCCACAGCATCCTACCGCACAGGATTACATCCACACACGTCTCTGCGTGAAAGGAAGGTGACTCGTGGTGCAGGGAAGGCTGGATGTAAAGGCGCCTGTTTCGAGGCTCTGCGTCCATGGTGTTAGCCAAACGTAGTGGCAATCATGGGCTAGGAGGGGGTACATGGGTGGGGACCAAAACGCCCTCAGTCCCTTTTCTTTCAGAGATACAGGCCTGGGAAAGGCTGTTTCTGTGATGCTCGGTGGGCAGCCTGGTTTCTGTGGAGTGGGAAAAGGAGACACAGACCCCGGCTGCTTTCGCCCTCCTGCCGCCTCGGGGCTCTGGGCTGGGCCAGGCTATGCCAAACCTTTTTCTCAGGGGCTGGCTCGTTTTTAGCTTCCAAGCTTCAAGACCTCCACAAGCAGACCTCCCAGAAGTTGTGCACTGAGTGGCTTTGTCCTCTCTGCCTGTTTGGAGCTGCAGGCTGGCTGGAGACGCATGATGCCATGAACGCCGGGACCCCCCCACAGCAGTGCCTGGCAGGCGCCGGGCAGCTCCGTGATGCTGGCTTCCCTCTTGGCTTTGAGGGAGCCTTTCTTGGCTCCTCGCTGCTGCATTTGTGAGATGAACTGACTCCCCAAGGGGTGAAAAGCAAGTCAGGTGGAAGAAGCTGGGAGCATCTGGGTAGAGCTGCTTGACCCTCCAGGAAATGCCTGCCATCACCTTGGCCTGCAAGCCAGCTTTGTGCTGCTTTGCCCAGACAGCTTCTCCTCTGGCCCTCCAAGTCCTCTGCCCTGCTCCGCATCCTGGAGGATCCGCACCTCTTCCACCATCTCCCTGGGCTGGCAGCCTCCCTGCAGAGCTCAGGCTTAGCAGGGCAGTGCTGGCAGGCTGGAACCAGCTTGGCAAGGGCTGGGGGAAAGGGTAGAGCCGCTTTCTACTGCAGCCTTTGCCTCTGATGCACAGAGTCCACTGCTGCTGCCCGTGTGAGCCCCCCACGCCCCGGGCTCTGGGTCTGCACCAGGGACATTTTCTTGATGGTCCTTATCTGCCCAGGTATGGCTAGAGATGTAACCTCTGGCACAAGCACTGGGGTGAAGGATGTAGTGCTGGGAGAAAAGGGGTACCCCGGGGGTGCCCGGACAGCCCCCACAGCGTGATGCCCCAGGGAGGCAAGCTAGAGTGGAAGCGGTGCCAGGGCCTGGACAGGAGCATGGCAGAGGGTCTTAGTTGCTTTGGCATTTCTTCTTCTCCTGGGGCCTTCACCAACACCTTGCCCATGGGTCCAGGAGCCCACTTAAGCTCAGCCCTGAGCCTTTAGACCCTACCTGAGCTCTGTTGTAGGTGTGCCTGCCTCCAGTTCCACCACAGCCATGTCCCTGCCTGGGCATGGACCTTGTTGATCCAAATCTTGACCTGCAGAATAACTTCATGGCCTGACTTCAGACCTGCCTCTCACCATCAAGTTGCCTGATGATCTGAACTTGTGATTGAATCTAGCTGGCATCTCTGGGTCTGCCCTGCTCACCCTGCTTGGAGGACAGTAGGATGGGGCCCTGGCTGGTGATGCCCTTGCCCCACTGGCCATGGTCCCTCCCCTGGTGCCTGGTCCCCGAGGGAGCAGCCAGCCCTCGCTGTGGGCTGAGGTCAGAGGGGCTGTTTCCATCTAGGCAGCACAGAGACAGGGGCTCTGTGTAGGACCTAACCTCCTTCTGACTGCTCCAGGAGTCCCTTGCAACTGGAAAGCCTGCACAAAGCGCTGGGATGCCGCCTGCCTCTCCTTCCCTGTCCCATGGAGATGGCCTGGCAGCAGTGCCAGGTCCTCGGGGTGCCTCAGGCTTGGGTCGGGGCTTTGAGCAGGGATGCGYGCCTGCCTTGGCTCTGCCCCGCTCGCCGCTGGCTCTGTTCCTCACCTGCATCCGTCTGGCCGAGAGCGTGCTGGCCGTCCTCACAGCCCTCCCTGACCCGCAGGCTGGTGGTGGGACCTGGAGGTAGCTGGGGGTGAGAGCCAAGGGGTAGCRAGAGAGGGAAAGGAGGAGCAGGGAGGCTCTGGGGGACTGTGGGAGCAGGGCTGCTCCCTGCTTTGCTGGTCGGAGTTTGTTAGCTTGGCAGCRGAGGGATGGATGGAGGGGGGGAAGACTGGGGCCAGCCCCATAAAGCCACAGACCGGGAGGGGTGTAGAGCCCTAACGCTGCCGACCCAGCAGCACCCCATGTAACATCACAAGATGGGACTGCTAGCTCCTGAGACACACATGCCCTGGCCAGGAGCATCCCCAGACTCCGGTGGGGGATGAAGGGCCAGTTTCTGCCTGTAGCTCCTTCTCTGTGTTGGGTTCCCTCATCCCAACTCTTTCGCTCGCCTCCTCTGAGAACTGATCTTCTCGCCCCCTCTAGCGAGGGCTTTGTGGCCTCCCTGCATGTGCGCACACATGTGCCCACCTTTCTCCTCTTGCGTCTTGATGTCTTCCCGGAGATCTTCCTCTGGCCGCGCTGGGTCCGGTCCCTGGGCTGGCCACCCCCCGCCTCCCTGCAGCCCTGCTCCCCTCGCTGTTCCCAGAGTGCAGTCTGGTACCCATGGAGGGAGCAGAGCATCCTCCAAGAGATAGCCTGAAAGCCTTGGTTTTATTAGAGGCTGGCTTGCGGTGTTGTGGCTCAGCGTRTGCCCCGGGCCATGCTCTCCCTGCGATTTTGTGCACACCAAAAGGTGTGAATTCATGACCTGGGCAGATCTAATCTTCCTGTTTCCAGCTGCAGCCACGTCAGGYGTGTGGCCTCTGCGTGCTGGCACAACCCTCTCCCGTGCCTCACCCGGCACCGCCGCAGCCCTGCTCACCTGCCCGGGAGCACCCCAGTGCAGCTGCTGCCGTCCCAAGTCAGAGATCCTGGCACAGAGATCCCCTCGACGCGGCGCTGCCGGTGAGCTCCAGGCACTATTCTCCACGTGGTCCTCCTCCGCGGGGTCCGGACAGACCACACGTACAGGACCCAGACTCAGAGACGCGCCTGGGTTTGATTGCTGCRTTGCAGGTCACATCTTTTTAAAGCACTCAAAGCAAGACAGGGACATCGGTGGGAAAGTTACGCCCTAAAAGGTGTCCCGGCAGCATCCCCACCCAGCAATAAGCCACAGCAGAGGCTCCATCTCCCTGCCCGGCCATTTCTCCTGGGCGCTTTTTGTGTCCCTCTGGCTGGGCAGAAATTGGCAGGCACGGAAAGTCGCTGAGCAGAAGAATAGCACTTTTGCCGCTGTCTCTTCCAAGTCGCCTTTCTCCCCCTTGCAGTCCAAGCAAGCGCAATAGCCACGGTGTCACAGGAGGTGCAGAAGGGAGGACTGCTCCAGTGCTGTGACCTGATTKAGCCTTCCCCATGACGGAGGGGAAACACTCTACTCAGGCCCATCAATGCAAACTGCTGCTGACCAGCGCTGGAGAAAAATGGGGCTAGGAGCAACAACAGAGGGAGAAGAGAGGGAGGCTCCCTGACAGCCATAGCACAGGGACACCGCACGGCAGCAGAACGCCTCTGGCCACGCAGCAGGATTGCACGGGGAGACCCCTGACTACCCCCTCCTGCTCACTGAGGACGGACGGGTCTGTCCCACGCGACGCAGCGTTGCTTCCCCGGCCGTGGCACAGCCAGAGCTCTGCAGGAACACGAGGAGCRGGACCCTGAGAGCTGCACATCTGCAGACACTGACTGTGTTCCTGCAAGGCCCTGCCTTCAACCCAGCATCTCTAATCCTAATTTGAAGGAAAATAATCACTTAAGATACACAAGCTGCTCTTAACCTCCAGGAGCTGAAATGATTGATGTGCTGCCGTCTGTGAGTGGGATGCCGGGGCTGTGACCACCCGTGGTACAGAACAGCAGGCACCAGACAGCCAACACAAAACCAACTATCTTTTTGGSTTTACCTGTGCTGCTTCTTGGTTTTGCTTTAAAACAAAGTCCTTTCTTAAACCAAAGAGGTCTTTCCTTGCTTGGTTCCCCCATGTATAGGTCTCCCTCACCTATAGTCCCTCAGTCTTTCTCCTCTTTTCATTAACTCTAGGGGAGTTAACTTTAATTAACTTTTCATTAACTGATGCGGGACATCAGTGCATCCCCAGGCTGGCACTTGGCCTTCACCCAGGAGGATGAGTTGGGAGATGACAGTGACGAAGAGCTGTCGGAACAGCAAGACACGGCCACCTGCACCATCTGGGTGCACCCCAGGCTGCCGAGCCTCCGCCAGGACCCACAGTTTCTGCAGTGATTTTTTCAGCAGTTTGTTCCTACTCAGTTTGTGCATTGGTTGGTGCTCACTCAGTTTGTGCACATTCAGTTTGTGCATATTCAGTTTATGCAGCAGTTTGTGCATGTCCAGGCTGTGCAGCAGGTTGTTGCACGTTTAGTTTGAGCAGCAGGTTTGTGCAGCGCAACTGTGCCTATTCAGTTTGTGCAGCAGGTTCTTGCAACACTTTTGTGCAGCGCGTTTGTGCACRTTCAGTTTGTGCAGCAGCTTTGTGCATATCCAGTTAGAATAACATACCCAGTTAGAGTAGCATCTGGGGGGGACATTGGAAGGTCCCCCAAACACTAGCCTCCCCATCCCGAAGGCATCAGGAGGGGACCAAGGGGACCCGGCCATGGAGGGTGTTGAGCTCATCGCATTTCTGAAGTTGCTCGGGGCCAGGAATAGATGCCGCGGTGATGTCTGARCCTGCCTTCAACAGGAAGCTCTCTCTCAAACCAGTTTGGCTTGGATTAGTTTTTTTATATATAAATATCTCCAGGGTAGGTTTCCCCAGTCATCAGGCTACTGGGCCAKGCAAAGCACTGCATGGGGTTTTGCTGCAGCAAAACAGCTGTGTTCATGCAAACACCCTTCACCTGCTAAACGGCTAAGGTGACAGAAACAATGTGGGGAAGGGGAAAAAACCCCACCTGCCTTGTACTTTACATGACAAACTTTATGCGGGAGCAGGGGGRATCTCTGTGGTCTCCCCTGTGCAGGCAGAGCAGTTTCTCAGCCACGGTCCCGTCCTCTTGCACAGCCCTTCCTCGAGCTGGACGGCTGCTCCAGCAAATTATTAAAACCCCATTCTTGGTTGCTGTCGTGGGGTCCTTCGCCTGCCCTCACAGTCCTGTAAAGGGCCCGCTGGGCCAGGGAATATGTCAATGCCATTCCCCCAGCGCCCTTTTTGACCTGGCATTTGTAGTTTTTGCATTGTGGCAAATAGAGTAGGTACAGGACGGGCAGCCGGAGGCATTGCCTGTGGGATTTTTCCTGCATGTTGAGTTTGGCCGCCCTAGGGACGGGAGAGGAGAGGGAGAGGGAGAGCGTGTTGCCCCTCAAGCGGGGTTCGTTACCTGGTGTGCAATAAGCCAATCTCACACACTGAGCCGAGATAGTTGTTTATTCCATGTCTGCGCAGAGATGGGTGCTAGGTGGTAACTCCACAAAGCTAATCACCCCTCAGTTAACACACGGTGAGCACTTTATACATTCCGAGCAGCAGTTATCAGTAGTTTTTACATTTACGTGTAGTCACCCTTACTTCTAGTGGTTCTTGCAATGCCTCGCCTTCTCTGWAAGGCATGGTGTCCTTTCTCTTTACTGCCCATGTTCAGTGGGGAAGGGGCTTTGTTGGGTGGGGGGCTTTCCTGCCCGGGGCTGGCTTTTTTACTGTGCTAATTAGGATAGTTCACCCGTAGTTCAAGTAGTTGTTTCTTTTTCAGTTCTCTTACTCCCTTATTTGGCCGATTTACCATGTTTCTTCCCCCAAGGCCATGCACAGTTAACTCTCCGCGAGGTTGAATAATGTCTTTTGTTTCATTCCTTTATCTCACCAGAGCCTTCCAGGGATTCACCATCCTTGGTGCATCTAATCCCGCAGATAAACAACGTCAGTGTAACCGAAAAGTTAACTCAAACATACGGATTCGATTAGACTAGGGGGGAGAGGAGCGGGGGAGAGGAAGAGGAGGGAAGAGGAAGAGGAGGAGGAGAGGTGATGTGATGTGATGTGATGTGAGGAGAGGAAGCCGGGCCGGGCTGGGCTGGGGAGCCAGAAGCCAACCCCGTTAGGAGGAGCGGTCTCTCCCCAGCCGAGGCCGATTTTCCGGGCGGACCGGGGCTGCCGCAGCCGGGAGTGGGGGCCAGCCCCGCCTCGCCGGGCTCCCGAGCAGCCTGGGCCCGGCCGGGGGGACCCCGCGCCTCGGYCAAGGTCACCCCCCCTGAGTGACACGCCGGGTGGGGAGGCGGTGCTGCGGGAGGGGCGGCCCCGGTGTCCCCCCCGTCCGTCCCCCCCGCCTTCCCGCCATCCCCGGGGCGGCTCCGGCGGCGGGAGCGTCCCGGTGCCCCGCGGCGGAGCTGCCGCCGCTCCGGCCCCGCAGATGTTGCCCGTCCTCTTCCTCCTCCTCCTCCTCCTCCTCGCCTGCCCCGGCAGCTCGGCAGCCGGCCTGGGCATCACAGGCAAGTCTTTGCCACCGCGGGGGGTTACGGGGATATCCGGGACCCCCCCGGGCTCTGTGCTCCCGGGGACCGCCATCCCGCGTGGGGTGGTGGGTCACGCTCCAGGGGTGCCCGTGGATCTAGTACCGTGAGTTTTGGGGTGTTTTGCTGAGTTGTGAAGAGCGGCGAGTTGCAGCGGGGGCGGCGGCGGGGGCTGCGCCTCGCCTGGCTTTGGGACTGCGGGGAGTTTTCCCTGGCTCCTTTTATAACAAGCAAAAGCAAGTCCCAGACTCGGGCACTCCTTAACCCTGTCTTCTCCCCGGCCAAAAGCTTTTAAAGGAAGATTGGGAAGGAGCTTGCAGGCTTTCCTGTCTYTTAGGGCAATTTCTTGGCAGCGACCCGATGGGAAAGCACTTGTGCATGGTGAGGGTTCCTTTAGCTGGGTCACCCCTGGGTTTGTGCCCCTGGTAGGGTGAGAGGGAGGAAAAGGGCTCCCCGAGTGGGAGCTGGGAGCAGTTGGCTCTCGCAGCCGTCCCCGGGTACGAGCTGCTGGAGCTGCAGACACAAGCTGACCGTTACGGCAAACAACTGCGTTTTGCAGGCGAGAGATACAAAGGCAACTCGTATGCAACCATCGGGACCGTCTGCTTTTCCATGGCACTGCTTAAAGCCAGAAGTAATTAAGGCCCCCACGCTGCTGTTTGCAAAGCGGCTGAGCTGGGGAGGGTTTCTGCAGCCACTTCCCAGGTGGGTGAAGTTCAATCTCGGTAGCTGTAGAGTAACATCTGATTTCTTTTTTCAGCCCGCACACTCTCTCCATGCTACTCTGCTGACCTCAGGCCGGCATCGGAGAGACTTGTCTCGGCCGTGGGCTGCACTGTGCTTTTGACGATACCACCACTGAGGGCCAGCAAAGTTGTCTTCTGGGAATACAAAACCGGCCCGCAGGAAGGAGTCATCATCAATTATGCTTTCGATAGACCTGCCAACACGTCTCGCCCCTACGAGAATCGCACGAAGTTCAACGAAACGGACTTCTCACTGCAGATCGTGCTGCAGCAGGGAGACAACCGGCTATACCGGTTCAGGTCCGAGTCGGAGGCCACGGGCTGGTTCCAGCTGCGCGTTGTCGGTGAGTGATGAGATAGCAGACCCCCGCCGCAGCCGGAGAGCTTGAATTGCTGTGGGGGAAGTGCTCCGGGTGTGGCATCCGGGAAGCCACGGGTTTGAATGCTGACAGTCGCTCCGTCTCTCCCAGAACCACTGTCYGAGCCAGAAATCSTGGGCAACTCGTCAGTGAAGGCAGGAGGCAACACCAAACTGGTTTGCAACGTCCTGGAAGGGAAGGCAGACTTGTACTGGTGGAAGAAAAATGGGGAGCTGCTGCTGGGAAGCGACCACATCCAGTTTGTTGACAACACCACCCTGTGCATCGTTAAAGCTTCGATGAACGACAGCGGCTACTACGCTTGCGTGGTCCGCAACGAAGTCAGCCAGAATGAAACCTCCTTCCTGCTCCACGTCCAGAGTAAGTGGGGATTTCTTCCTGATGCCCAGGAAAAGAAACAGGGGAAATAGCCCAAAAAAACATCCTCTCACCTGGTGCCTCTGTGTCCCTGCACCGAGTGTAATTGCCCAGTGGCAGGTTTTTGCTTGGAGGGTGTGGGTAGGGGGTTAAATTCGGTCTGGCTGCAGAGACTGGATCCTCTCCTTCACAGACGCTGCGAACGTGGTGTTGCCCGTGATCCTGGCRTGCATTATCGTCGGCTTGCTCGCAGGTGAGTGCTGGGGCTGACTCTTTACCCTGGCTTTTTGGCCGGCTGCTGCATCGCTGGTGGGTGCTACGGCAGGTGCTGCATGCGAGAAGGGATGGAGTGAGAGGGTCTGTGCTGGCTGATGTGGCATGTCCTTGCTGGGCAGGGGCTGGGGCTCTGTCACTGCTGTCATTTCAAGCAGGGCGTCCCCAGTGCGAGGAGGTAAGGGAGGGTGCCTTCCCTTGCCTCCCTGCTCCCAGACATGGGAGGGAAGGTTGYCATGAAAATGCCTCCTGCGTGTCCAGAACGGGCATGAGATTATACTTCACTTTCCTTATCTGTGTCAACAGCCCCCACACTCCCATGGGCACTGGGGGATGYTGCATATCCCTTCTAGGGTGAGAGCACTGAGCCCCCCCCCCACTGCCATCTGCTGCGGTTTTCTGCCTGCAGAAGGGAAACATGCTTCCTTACTCAGTGATCTTGCTTTTCCTCCTTTTTTGGAGCTGGAGAGCATTTTTTGCGGCCCATTCCCAGTCCCTGGCAAAATGGGGATTTTAATTCTCAGATTGCCAACTGCAAACTTGGAGGGGAAAAAAAAAAAGAAATGCCCAAGTCTGGACCTGAGAAGAGGATCTGGCAGTTTAAAAGAGAAATAGGAGGTTCTCCCTAGGTGACTTATATGTATGTTTTGCTATTGCAATAAGTTTTCCTGTGAAACGCCTCCAGRCACTGGGTAGGTGCTGGAAAAGCTCATCGGTGTGCTCCTGCTCTCATCATCCCTGTGACGCTCCCCTTGTACCTGCTCACACGTGGCCGGAGCCGGGGGCCGGCTCCGCTCCCCAGCCATCGGCTGGGCTGGGGCGATCGGAGACAGGCAGGGGTGGTTTCTTCCAGACCCCAAACACCAACCCTGCATCAGGGAGCTGACGGGCGCTCCTGGCTTGAGGTTTCCCAGCGGAGCATTGCCACACTTTGTCCGAGCACCATCTCTAGGGTGTTTAATGGAGATGATGACTGGTTTCTCCTCAGGTGTCTTCGTCTGGTGCAGGAGAAGGCACCGCCAGTGTGAAAACGGCTGTAGGTAAGATGTCTTCAGCCCCTCTCTTGGGGGTGGCCCTGCTCCTCCAGCCATAGCTACAAGCCAAAATTTATCGTTGGCTGGAACTGAGTAAGCCGGGCAGATGGGATGGCTCGGTGTCCTTTGCCAGCMTCTCCTTGCAGATGTAAGAGGCAGCCGAGGGGTTGCTCTCCCCTCTCTGGGGGCTCAAAGGATTTGCTGTCTCCCCTGTTTAGTCCCCAYGGGGATTTGCTCTAGAAATATCCTCGATTCCCCCACCCACAGCCTGGTACTGCTGGTTATATCCAGCAAAGCAGGCACCGGGCACCCCCRGCCAGTGGGGAACCTCAGAGTTCCTCCTGGCCCATCACCCACTTACTGCATCACCTTTTCTCCCTCTACGCTGGCTTTTTAATTCCCGTTGCACATTTTCTGAAGCCAGGTGTACTGGGGTAATAAGTGGTGGTCCTGTCCCAATTCCTCTTGTTGCAAAAGCACTCAAAAACTCACGCTATGTTTTTTGGGAGAGCAGAATCTTGCCCAGAGGGGAAACACTCAGCTTCTCCAGAGCACGTCTGTGGCTCAGATGGGGCCAAACTCTGATTTCCAGTAATGCTTTTCAGATTGGCATAAACCGAGCTGCAGCAGCCTCTGGGGTGGAGCAGATGCAGAGGATGTGCAGACCCACTCTGAAACGTGCTCCTTCATGGGTGGGTTTGTTTTTTTTTTTTAATTCTCCAAAGGGCTCCAGAGGTTTCTGGGAAGTGAGTGATTCTTGAAATCTTCTCGGAGCTTGCTCACCTTATGTGACCACAAAAAACCTGGGCTGTTAACCGAAGCTTCCTGGAGGGTGAGGACAAGGATGTGATCCCCTAAGGATAGGAAACCCCATTCCACATTGCAGCCAGTCGAAAATAAGAGAGCTCTTGATTGTCTTGTGCAGCCAGGTCCCAGATAACTCCTCCCAGAGATAAGCTGGCTGAGGTAGCTCCTGAAATTTGGAGTGGAGCACAAGTCCAGACCTTCTTGGCACTGCCACCGCCAGCACCCGACACCCTGCAGCTGCCTGAGGCATTGGAGGGGGTCTAAAGGAGTGGCAGATGGAGGACCCRCACCCAGGAGATGACTTAGATGGAGACCTCTCTTCTCCTTGCAGGTAGAGAGCTTGAGCGGCTGCGCTCTTGCTGCCTTCCCCTGATGGTGGTGATGGTGGATGCTGCCTGGGGAGCGCCGGACATCCGATGCTGTCCCGACCTCTTCTGGGCCCACCTCTGAATTGCTCAAGCTGCCAAACCCCACAAATATTTGTTTGTAAAACACCGGCTTGGACTATTGCGATGTCGTTTGGCCCTTCCCCAGGGCCCCTTGCACATCCCTGGGGGAGAGGTGGGCATGGCCATGCCTGGAGACCGGCTGCTGCTGTGTTCCAGACCTCCTGACCTCTCCTGGCTTCCCCCAGAGGCCATGTGGGATAAGTGCTTGTGGGTGGGCTGGAAAGAGCCACCATCCCCACCGCACAAACACACGGTCCTGGGGCTGCTGGGGAGGGCTGCGGTGCCAGCCCCTGCCTCCCCAGGGCTGGAGCCTCTCACCGTGGCCTCCCAGTGTGCTGCTGTGCCTGAGACTTGCCAGGGTGGCTCAAGAGCTGTGACCGTGGGCATTCTATTCGGTTTGGCCCTCGGAGGGGGGGAAAGGGCAGGATTTTGCTGTCGTGTGCACTGGGGAGTCCAGGAAATGAGTGGAGCCAGTGGGAAGCGGCAGGGGATGGAAGAGCAGCAAAGTAGCTTTGTTTTAGAAAGCAAACCCCAAAGAAATCCCTGTGGCCGGCTGCATTAGAGCAGCGACGCAGCTTGGCATGGGAGACCTCGGGGTGCTCCCGAGCCCATCTCCTCTGTCCTCCAGGCTTGGGCTCCGGCAGGATCTGGGGACATCCCCTCTTCCAAGGACAAGCCGTACGTGTGCTGGTGCAAGCTTGTCCTTCCCTTTCGCCGCTCCTGTGGGTGATGGTAGACTTRGTCTGGTTTGGTATGGCCAGGGCAGCCCCACTTCCAGCCCCTACTCCTGTTGCCTCCCTTCCCCATGCTGCTTCTGCAAAGCTCTTCTGGGCTTTGCTTGTGAAGGGGTCGGTATTTGTTCTTATAGTTGAAATTACTTAGCCTGGAGGCACAACTGGCATCTTCTCCCTGGAGAAAACTGGATGCTCTCCCAGGAGTGCTGGACCTCACAAAGTGCCTTGCTGATCATCAGGCCAGGGTGTTTGCACCCATCTTTCATTCTGATGGGGACAACCCCAAGTCCAGCACCCTGTCTGAGCCAGTCCCCGGCACCTCTGCGGGGGCAGGTGGTTTGGGTGCCCTGGTCTAGCTAACGGATGGTCACTTCTCCCTCAGAGCAGCTGGTGGCTTGGGGACCTCTCCTTGCTCTGAGCCACAGTCAGCAAAAGGAGAGCGGTACGGGTGGATGTTTCTGTTGCTTGGCTCTTGCCTGTAGACCTGCTGCTGCAGCAAAGGGCTTTCCTGGCCAGGGGAGCGGGGGGTTTGCCTCTCCTCAGAGTTATCCCTTCTCTATGGACAATAGATGTGCACCCGGGAGAGGCTCAAATCATATCTCATGGCGTGAGCAGTCACTCAGCTGTCCTACGCCTCTTTCCAGGGCAAATAGGAAAATCGTGGGAGAGCGAACTGGTGCATGGCTTGACCATCTTGGATGCTGCCGGCTCTGCCGCTGCTCTGGCAGACGGTGCAGCGTAGCTCTGTCCCGGGGAGATAACGGGATAGAAAGGGGCCAGCAACAAAGGGCCATCTCTCAGCCTGGGATTTCATGTTGCAATTAAAGCATTAAAGGAAGCAGAGCAGTCTGGGTGGAGTAAACTAGATTTCAACTTCGGTTTTAAGCTGCAGTGCAAGCTGTTAGGTTCCCTGTTGCACTTGCAGGTAAAACGAATGCAGCCACATGTTTTACAAAAAATACTTTTCTGAACTTTTTGGAGAGTTGTCTGTAAATCATTTTGGAGACRTGTTTTTTTAATGTCTGTTGCTACTAATAAAAGTGTGTGCATTATCCCAGTTGATATTGTCGTGATCTTCAGGGGTGGGAAATAACCCCTTGGGGGTATCTAAAGCCTGCGGTAGCAGAGGGATGTGCTCCCCGCTGCCAGACCCTCCGCGGACTTCAGGCTTCGGTGGTGGGTTGCAGCTGGTGGTAGACCTTAGGAATGTCGGATTTACCCTTGATGTCCAGCTCTGTGGGAAGAGCCGCTGCGCTCGGGGAGGTCACTTGCTACCGCTGTGGGGGCTCCTGCATCCCCGTCCCCTCCCTCACCCGGGCAGCCCGGCTCCTCCTGCGTCGGTCACAGCTCGGGGGACTGAGCTGGGGTTAAAGCCAACCCAACAACCTTGCTCTGAAGCCGGGTGAGGGTATTTTTAACCTGTATCAGTTCCCTGAGTCATTGGGACCTGGCAAGCAGCCGCCCTGGCACGGCCTGTAGTCCCAGGGGTAGCTGGACTTGTGAGAAGATGCCACCCAAGTGAGACAGGGTTGGAGGTGCCTCTGTGGTTCACCCTGTGGATGTGTTTCAGGGGAGGTTTTAGCTTCAAGGTTTATCTGGTGGCCTTTGTACGCAGGTTTATGCATAGTATTGTGTTTGTAATCAGAAAAGCCTCCTCTAGGCTGTAGGAAATACCTTGGTGCATTGTAACAACTAAATCTGGTGGGGAAAAATAGCCTTTGGGAAAGATAGAAAGTATATGCAGAGTTTAAATGTGCCCTGAGTAAATAGGTCCCTGTGTTTGTATACCTGAGCACGTCAGATGTGCTGGGATGTACCTGTGGAAAAGATGTTGCCAGCACCCATCTCCTCCTCTTCCTCGTGCTTGTGCCTTCGTGTCCTTTCTCCCTTGTGTGTCTCTTCCCCCTCCCTGGGAAGCCCTGGCAGCTTAATGCGCCGTACACCTAATTAGCAAAGCTGTTAACAAAAGACTGCGAAATTCAATCATTTTGCTGTAGCAGCGTAGACAAAATCTGGCCAAGCACCTGTCCCAAGCAGCAGAAGCGTTTTGGCGTGCTCAGGTTTGCCAAGCAAACAAATTACTACTGGCAAGGTAAGTATATATTTCAAAATTACTACAAAATTACTCCCAGAAAAGCAAGTATATATATATATTTCAAGCTACTATCAAAATTACAACTACTAAAGCAGCAAGTACCTATGTATCTACATATCTACATATCAATATTAGCAGTATGTATATCTATGATTAATTTCTTATATGAATACCTATGTATGTGTATTATTTGAAATGTTACCAGTATAGTGCTCATCAAACCGCATCCAGGAGTGAGGCCAATCCATGACGGACAAAGTCTCCCTGCGTGGATGATCCATGTCAGGGAATCCGGAGTCGGGCAGGCATCCCCTGGCAGGGTTCTGTCTCATGTAGGGAAATTCTTGCAGGGAGAGGCTCCATTTTGCCTAGAAAGTGAGTAATTTTTATACCATAGCGACATGAGGGGGCGTAGGACACCACTATTTGGAGCAGATGTTTCTGTTTCACCTGGAACAGTGATGATGTTTTCTATTTTTCTCAGACCGGTTTTTGCTTTCCTGGGCTGTTTCTCTGTTCCTCCATCTGAAGCAGCCAGTACCTGCCACTGATTCTTACTTTCCCAAACTGTTTACCTTTTTTTGGCTAATTTTCCCCTTTCCAGATGATAAGTTTGTTGGTGTTGTTGTTTTTGTGGTTATCAAGGGTATCTTGGGCTGTTTCAGGTTCTCAGGTACCCAGCTGCACTTCACGGATGCTAGCTGCGCTCCTCAAGGATGCTCCTGGTCCCCAGGCTGGCAGTGCCCGGGCTTGCAGACATCTTCTGCTGTCAGCATTTTAGCAGACATTTTCTGTCAGCATTTTTCCCATTATAACTTTCATGGCTGCTCCCATCAGTTGCTCACACCAGTCCCCACCCATCACTGGCACCAAGTCCTTACAGCATGTCCCTCATGGGATGGAGTGTGAGATGACACAGACAGTTAACAAAGGATTTAATAAGAAGCTGGGGCAGACTGGGGCGAACAGGGCTCGCTCAGACAAGCGCTGCTTACACACAACCAGCCCCTTTTACCCTCCTTCTCTCTATCCCTTCCCCCAGCCATTCCTTACTAAGTTTTGCATGGTGCCACATCCCCCCTCAAATACCCCAAATCCTCATCTTCCTCTTGCTTCCCCCCTTCTTATCAGTTGCAAACTCCAGGTTTGTCCTCTCCAAAGCTTTCCCTGTCAGTTCTTGGTGGCCCATCAATCAGTGACTGGAGATTTTTGGTCTTTGGCATCATCATCTCCCTTTGCCCCTGTCTACCTGCGCTGTGTCTCCGTGCGCTTTTGTTTATCCCTTCCCCTTTTGCACAGGAAAGGTCCTCGATCAGATAACCTGAAATGAGCTGTGACAGGATGGATGCAGCTCTGGCGATACCCCAGGGACCTGGAGCTCTCGGAGAGCTGTTTCATGGGGTTTGTAGCTCTGTGTAGGAAATTCATTATATTCTGGCTAATGGCTGGAGCTCCCTGGGTTTGCCATGTCCCTTGTCCTGGTCCCCGCCATGGGGATGCAGCGACACGTGGGCTCCCAGCCCAGCGCTGTCTGGCTGGAAGGATGTTTTCCTCCTTGCTATGGGGCAGCAGTCCCTGCTGCTGGCGTTTCTCTGGGGCGCAGCCCGGCCCCCCCCCAAGCAGTGGATCCCTCAGATGCAATCTACCCTGCCCCGCACCTGGCCGTCCATCACTCCTTCTCCCCATCCTCCTCCTCCGTGAGGTCTGGGCTCAGCGGGGGCAAAAAATGGGGAAGTCTCAGGTCTGCACCCCAGGTTTGATCCACAGCAACCCAAATTGCTGCCTGCAGCTGCACTCTTAACAGGCAAGCCCTGCTGGATACGTGTCCCTGCCCTGGACTTTTTGTCCCTGGCCACACCGGAGGAGTGCCTGGCTCAGCCTCAGCCCTGCCCGGGCTGCACTGCCGGTGAGAAGTGGTCCCCTGCACCCCAAATCCAGCTGGGGAGAGGGCTGTTCCTCCCCCAGTGAGGAGGGACACCCCGAATCCAGCCCGGTGTGTGTGTGTGTGGAGATGAGGGATGTCCCAACACAGCCAAGGGGATAAGTGAACATGGGAAGAGAGCCCGCTGCTACCCACAGCATCCCTTGGTGGGGGCCCGGCAGGGCCACGGGCACTCAGCCAGCYGAAGCTCAGGCAGGGGAAGCAGGGCTTGAAGTAAGGAGGTCGAGGGAGGTGGTGATGGGTGGAGAAGCCTCCCCCAGCCAGGGTCCAGCACCGAGCACCCTCCTGTGGTTTAACAGCCCGGACGATTCCTGGCTGCACCACGGGAGACCTCGAGCCCCATCCCAGCCTCACAGTGCTCAACAGCCAGGAAAAAGCAGGTCCAACAGAGAATGAGAAGCTGGCTTCTTCCCAAAAGAGCGTCCCCCTTTCATCAATGTAAACCAGCGCCCGGCCGGGGAGCCGAGGGCAGGGGCAGCTGTGGACACGGCAGCAAAGCCCTAAACTCACACCTGGGCAGTGAAACCTGGCCCAGCACTCGCGGGGGCAGGAACCAGCCCATGAGCGGGGCTGGGAGTAGGAGTCGTCTTCTGCTTGAGGAAGCAAGACTAGGATACACATGTTAAATGTGTATCCATGTTAAATACATTTATTAGAGCAGCTGTACCAAAGCAAAGAAGAAAGCAACATAAGGTATTTTTTTCTTTGKTTTTTTTTTTTTTACGGATGAACACGTTTCAGAGCTGACATCCTGTCCAAGAGGGACAAAAGAAAAGGACCTTGGCAGAACTTACTCCAACTTTACCTAAAATGCTACAACCTGCAAAGGTGTCCTGGTTCCGGCTGGGACAGAGTTAACTCTCTTCCCTGTAGCTGGAGGGGGTGCTGTGTTTTGGGTTTGGCGGTGAAAGGAATGTTGATGGCCCATTGATGCTTTGGTTGTTGCCGGGTGCACCGACAGCCTCCCCCGCCCTTCAAGGTGCAGGGGGACCTGGGGGGGAGCATAGCCGGGGTGGTTGACCCAGCTGGCCAATGGGGTATTCTATACCATGTGACATCATGCCCAGCTTAAAAACCGAGGGTGGTCCCTCGGTGGGGCGCGCACGGTTCGCGGGGGTTTTGGTGCGGAACACGTGGGGGTGAGCAGTTGCATTGTGTATCGCCTGTTTTGTATATTCTGTTATTGTTGTTATCATTGTTATTGTCACTGTTCTACTTTGTTTTATTTCCATTATTAAACTGTTTTTATCTCAACCCGCGGGTTTTCCTCCGTGTGCCCTCCCGATCCTCTCCCCCATCCTACCGGAGTGGGGGGGTGAGCGAGCGGCTGCGTGGTGTTTAGTTGCTGGCTGGGGCTGAACCACGACAAAAGGAAACTGCTGAAGGCCACGGCATGAATGCAAGGTCAGTGAAGAGTCCAGTGGCAGGGAAATCAGCTCAGGCCAATCTAGTTCAGGGATGCTTTAAAATACATTAAAAATCCCACCCCTAAGGTACATAGGAATGGCGATGGAGCTGCCTTTCCTGGGCATCCTTCCCAAAGGCAAGGCATCCTTTCTAAGGTTGGGAGCATGGGGTGAAAGGTGTGCCCGGAGGAGCTGGCAGCAGACAAGGAAGGGCAGGAGCGGGCGTAGGACAGACAGACAAGGGCTTGGGCTGAGTTTTCTGAGGAAGGTTATGTGACACGGGGACATTTGCCTTGCAAAATTGAGGGAAGGCAAGCTAGCGGGGCAGGTGTGATTGCAGAGCTGAGCGGAGCTGCCACCCCTGAGAACCACCAGCCTGATTCACGGCACCTTAAAAAGGGACTGTCAAAGGCAGGAGGAGGAAGCAGCGCAGAAAGCAGCACCACACGTGGGTGGTGACACCCGAATCCTCGCGTGGGCAGAGCCCAGCAGAGCCCAGCAGAGCTCTGCTGAAAGCAAACCAGGGTCAGCTTAAAGCTTCAGAAGCAAAAGCACAGGCAGGGCAGCTCTGGCAGCAGCACATCTCGGCAGTGCTTGGGCAGCATCGTACTCCTGTCTTTTATACTGGAACAAATATTGACCGGGCCAGCGGCTGAAGCTGGGAGTTAATCATCTGCTATTCTGCAGTTGTCTACGCTAATTAATAGCAGCAATACATTCCGGTTGAGACAACTGAGTCAAATTCCTCTAAACAGTCCAGAGCATCAGCTTTTTCCCTTGATTGACATTTACATGTCTTTTTGGTTGGTTTTGGGGTTTTTTTTTTTGTTGACTCATTAACATACTAAAAAAGAAGGCATGTGGTGTGACAGCATTAGTGGGGATGGTTAACCTCCAGCTTGGGAGTCTGATACAATTTCTGACTCAYGGAAAAGCTGCCCCTGCTTGGGTGATAACCAGCATTAGCAAGAGCAATGACTCGTATTTTCTCCTAGCCTGGGTTTTATGAATAGAGGGCAGGGAAAGTGGGGTGAGTATCATTTGTCACCTGGAGCTATTGCTTGGAGACCTGGGTGGCAACATTTTGGCAAGATTTTTGCCAAAAGTCTTGCCTCGGTAGTGCTAGGGTAGAGGCAGAGCTTATGGATGCCGTGCTTCATCTTCCCAGCTCTTCGGGGCTCTTCCCCAGCTGCGCTCCCCAACTGGCGGAGGGACGAMCCTTTACTCCCCTTCCTGCCTCTCTCCTCCGGTTTCTTCCATCACCTGCCAGAAACACAGGGACCATGTCCTTTGGTGGCACAAAAGGGACGGGAGCTCTTCAGCCACACTGTGAAGCATCCCATAGCAAGCCGGGGCATCATCCACCGCACCCCCAAACCCAGAAAAGCCCCCCAGGATGGGCAGGGACCCCACAGATCCCATGGGACCAAGCTGAACTACAGCATCAGCCCCAGCAGGCTCGCTGTGCCCCCCCCCAGGGTGAGGACAAAGCCCATTGCATTCTGCAGGAAGGCAGGCAGATGCTTCCTTGTTATTATGAATTAAATATTCATAAATATGCATTACAAATTAAATATTCATCATTAAATAATAAGGATTTGCAATAGTGGGGAACCAGCTCATGGCAGTGAGTTACCATGGTGGCTTGGTTTTTCATCATCTTCTCCTTCCGCTTATTCCTGTGATCTGGAAATAAAGGAAAGGCCAAATAACTCTTGGATTTCCAACAACGCCCCGGCAATTCGGGCCGCACCCTGCATTTCATGGRACGGGTGAAGAAAAGCTGGCTGCAGAGAGCAATGAGGATGGGAGCTTTTCACTGGGCAGAGCCCCTCTGTTTCCAAAATTGGAAGAGCCCCATTTTGAGGGGGAAAGCAAGGCGGCAGCATGGACCTCTGCCTGCAACACCTGCCTTGCCTGCAAGCCCCGCAGCTCTAACCTGCCTCCCTTTGGCTGCATGGACTCGGTGCAATATTTCCTATATTTCAGACTTGGAAATGCTCTGTGCACTCTGGGAAAGCATGAGAGTCCCCTTAAATCCTCTCCTCGAGGACATCCTCTCCTCAACATTCTATTGACCCTCCTTCTTACCAGTTCCCCGAGATGCTACATGTGATCCCGAAGGCTGAGCCAGCGTTTTCGGGAAGCCCACTGGGACGGCCAGCCAGCCCTCAAGACCGGGCCACCACAGAGCCTGTGCAGGGGGAGGCCAGATACAGCTGCTAATCATGGCCATGAGGGGATTCACATGGCGAAACCATAGAAACCAGGAACTTTAAAAGGAGAAACTGGAAAACCCATGGCAGACACAYGGAAATCACCTGCCTGATCTCTTCCCTCCCATCCCAGAGCTGGAGGGATGGACAATGAACTACCTGACYTCACTCTGCAAGCCCCACTTCACTGGGATGACTGGTCAGCTGCTCTCCTGGGTCATAAGATGTTCCCAGACCTATTTCTGCCTGTTTATCAGATAGTTTTCTCCTCCCAAAGCTTGCCACAGCTGAGGGSTTTTTTTGTCCAGGGTGCAGCTATTGCCAGGGAGGACCATGGCAGCACGTTCTGGAGGAGAAACTTGCTTTCCTTGAGCATCCGTGGACAAAGCAGAGGTGCTGGCAAGGACTGCAGGCAGAGACCAGTGCCTACTGTGGCTTTCCYAAAAGGATGGACACCAGAGTTGGGTCCTCAGCTGATTTGGACAGTCCGCTCTTTAAAAGTCTGGCTTTTATCTAACTGAAAGCATCTTTCCTCATACCCACTGCYGGGGGAGGGTGTGAGAGCTGAGCCTGGGGGTCTCAGTGGCTGAGCAGCTCGTTACAGTTGCTGGAAGGAAACCGCGGGGCTACTTACACCATAGGAGGAGGAGCAGCAGCATTATAAGGACTGCTACAGCAGCAAAGACACAGCTGGTCGTCAGATCAATGGCTTCCGAGCAGCCTCGTTCTGCCAAAGAGAAAGGGAGAACTTGTCAGCGGTTGCTCCTCTGGCCAACAACTCCATTTGAACATTTACATGCCATGAATTTAATCCAGGGACTTCCTATGCGACGGAGAGGGGGGATCCCTGGGTTTCAAATCATGGAGCCACCGGGACGAACCTTGCTTTGCTGCGTAAGAGCTACGACCTCCCCGCTCAGCACGAAGCTGCCACAACTATGTCACCGACAACAAGGTTTCTTGCAGGACCAGCCATGCAAAGCCACCTAAGGACTTTCTCTGCCCTGTGTGAAGCCAACCCCCTCCAGATACCCCACCACTCCCCAGAAGAAAGGTGAACAAGAGCATGAGCAATGCAAACCCGGGCCACTCCTTACCATGGAGCTGCTGGATGTTGTGGAGCAAGAGGGTGGTGAACAACAAGTTGACGATCAGTGTTGTGGGGGCTGTAGAGTTCCGGATGACACTGTGCCCTGGGAAAGGGAAAAATTGCTGACGGATGGGAGAAAAATGCATAAGGAGTGCAGGCTGGCATGTGGAGSAGCTGGGCTTCGGTGGGAGGGTGAGCAAGGCGTGGGTGATATCTCTGGACGTGTGCCACAGCAGCGTGCCGAGCCTCCGCTCCCTCCTGGGAGTGAAAACCTAAGGAGTTTACTCCTGGGCTCTTATCAGGCCTTTTCCACCAGAGGTTTAGATCATAAAAAGCAACTTACACATTTTGATTTTGAAACAGCTGAGAGCTGCTGGTCTCCACACCACTGCTGCTGCTGCCCGGGCAGTTGTGATTACTGCAGCAAAGAAGAACAGCCCAAGCAAGAYGAAGGCAGCAGAAAGACCTGCGGGAGCAGAAGTAAACCAGAAGGTGAGATGGAAACTGGTGGAGGCAGTGGTTTGAGAACAAGGCAAGGAAAGTGCCCCTGCACCCAACTGCTGCATCTGGGAGTGCAGGATCCGTCACCCTGTGCAGCGGGGCTGCGCAGCGGGAGCAGGACTGCAGACTGCAGCCAAGAAGGGTCCCCATGGCCTGGGGATGGGTCTGGAAACAGGACTGGCTTGGTGCTRCTGGCCAGGGGCCCATATCCTACAGCCGAGGACAGTTTTTATCCTGGAAGTTGGTAGCAAGCAATATTTATTATAAATGTACACATAGGCAGCACCCTTCTTTCAACAGAGAATCGGGAGAAGACCCGCATGTTTTGGGGGGGGGTGTTCTTTGGGCTTGTTTGCCTTAATGTCTGCTTGCAGCTCAGCATGTGGCAAATGAGCCCCCATGGCATGACAAATAGGTAGCCTCAGCCTGGGGCAGGGAAGAACAGGCTATGGAGCAGTTTTAGAACAGGCGAGCTTTGTGTCCGTTGCCCATGGTCCCTTAAAGTCTGGTGGAAGTGGTTTCTGAACCTCTTTTTAATCTTTGAGAAGTCCTGGAGAAGGGGTCGTGGTACCTGAAGAGTGCAAAGGGACAAATGTAGCCCTTCGGTTTCAAAAGCACGCACAGAGAAAGAGAAGCCTGCAGGCTACAGAGCAGTGAAGTCTAACTTCAGCTTCTCTAAATCAAATACCGCTACATCAAAGATGCTACTGTAAAGACCTGGAGGAAAAAGAAAAATGAGACACTGAAGCAATGAAGAACAAATCAGGTTAAATGAATCCTACCTTCTTCCTGCATCCAGATGATGGAGGTGGCAAGCAGGAGGAGAGAGGAGATACACAGCGGTCCATGGGTGGACAGAATTATAAGTTTCCGGGCTTCCTCTCCTGGGAAAAAAGGCAAACGTACTCAGTACCACACAAACAGGATGGGTGCAGCCTGAAAAGGGAAGATGAACAACAAGCACAGGTTTTCTTTGTAAAGAATTGAATCCCTGAGGTTTAGAAATCCTGAAAAGAGAACCTGGTGAACTTTCAAGGGCTTGCTTTGACTTCAGGAGGAACCAGGAGAAACCAGCCAGATTTGGGGTAGTTCCACACCAAACCARACATCAATTCCACCTAGTGAGACACTTTACAACAATTCTGCCTGAGTTTTTGCCTCCTATAATGACCCGACAAGTGCTGGATTGCCTCTGGAGACCCATTTCATGGGCGAAAGCYCACATGGCACAAGCTCTTGCCACAAGCACCAGGCATGGAGAGCTCCTCAGGGGAGATTACCCCCAAAGGCAAGACCTAACGCCACAACCTGCACATGTCCCCAGAGTTAAKGCTGAGAGGCAAATACACATGGGATAACTTTCCTGGCAGCTGTAGGGCTTCACCTCTGCTCTCCAGATGGTCTCCRTTATTCTGGGGATTATTCCTGGTGGGTAGAAGAACACACTAGCAGATTACAAAGACTGTGTGGGAGGACTTGCTGTTGGCTACGTCTTTAGGTTTGTTTTCTGTTAATCAATATATATGTTGCTACTGAAGCATCCACGTTAACCTGTACGCTCCTTGGGTACAGATCCAATGTCATGACCCAAAGACCAGTGTGCTTGGTCACTAAAACCCATGAGATGATCTTTGGCCAACTCTGGGCAGGAAGGTTCTTCCCATGCAGCCTGCATGTCCTGCACTTTTTATTTCTTCCCAGGGATGCCCGAGGAATGGGAGAGGAATGACTTGTATGCTCAGCACTGTGATATTTTTGGCTCCATCTCTCACAAAGCCGTTTGGGATTAGCTGCTTCTAGGGAGTTTTATTTTCTGTGCAAACTACAGAGGCATAAGAAGAAATGCACGAGCTGAGCACATTTCCACCCAGTACTGAAGTTAATTAGGACAACAGGGGAGAAGGAGCTTGGCTGAGGCTTTCTGCCATCTGCCCTGTCCAGAGTGGGGAGAGAAGGGTTTAGTTTGGGGGGCTGCGGGGTGCAGCCCTGGCACTCACCGAACCCATGCTCCCTCAGCTGACAGAGCAGGATAATGAAGCTGGTGGCGGAGACGGCAACGAACATCAGCGCGACGACGGCCAGCCTCTGCACGTGGTGTAGAGGAGGTGTGAGACCTGCAAGGCAGGGCAGGAGGGAAACCCGCGCTGGGGACAACTCCAAAACACAGAGCGGCGATCCCAGGAAACTGCAAAATGCTGGAAAACTYGAGTCCTGGGTCTTCCTTGCCCAGGAAAGCCCATGAGAGACAGTTGCACCCTGCGAGGTGGACCTGCGACGACACAACAAACCACCAGACCTGCCAAGGCAGGGCAAGGCTAACCTGTCACCGTCAGGTTCAGGGCTGCCTCCTTCCAACTTATCACGTTGCTGACGTTGCAGGAGTAGGAGCCGCAGTCCGACTTCTCTCCATTCCTTATCTGCAGCACGGTGATGTTTCCAGAGAGCAGATGGCACTTTTCGGGGGAAAGGGGACGTCCCTCCTTCTTCCAGGAGATGGAAGCCACTATTCCCTTTGGTACCACACAGACCAGCTCGATGGATGAACCTGCCAGGTTCAAACTGTGCTGGAGCTCAGGCTGGGGCACAGGCTCTGAAAAGCAGAGAGCAGCGTGGTAGCACTCCCAGGAGCATGAGTACTGCSTTGCTTTGGACCTGAAAACTGGATGACATGCAAGAGTACTGAGCCCCTTGGGGAGTGAACAGGTCCTTCCCTTCTGATTTACACCCCAGGTCGGCTGGGGAGAGAGAAGATGTTGCCCTGCYGGAGCAGGGCAACATCCACCAAGTTCAAAGCAGAAAGCAGATGTCCCCATCCCTGCCACCGTGCCACCCGGAGGATGGACACTACCAACCCTTGGAGATCAGGCACTGCACTCTGGGCTCGACCCAAAAGAGCTGCGAGTTGGGATTACACTGGGAAGYGATGACAGGGACTTTCTGGACACTGTCTGCCATGGGGTGTCCCAAGAGGAGAGGGTTTTTCCACACAGCAGTGGTGCGGGGAAGTAGGGGAGGGATCAAAGAAGTCATGAAGTTCAGACAAAGAGCAGCAACGTGGGACTCTGATGCTGCCTGCGTTTAAACTGGTCCAACTCCACATGGGCCAAAGCGCAGAGAAGCAAGCCTTGCATGCTGGAGACCCCTGCCACGTGCAAAAGGAGGGCTGGCTCCATCCCTCAGCTAATGCCTAGGTACCTGCACTGTTCAGGGTTGCTCTTAACTACATCTGGACTTCCACTTGATAGCAACCACATGCTCCTGAAGTCCTTCATCCCTGGATATCCTACATGCTCATGTAGTGATGCTGAGCTCTAGGAAAGGGCAGTTCAAAACAGGGTGAGCTTTCATTTCTGTTTATTTTTCAGGGAAATTCAGACAGAGAAAGGCAATGCTGGTGTGGAGGAAGAGAGTCTGCAAGGCCTGGAGCTACGCAGGGGTTGCTCCTGCAGGGAGCCACAGAAGAGCAGCCACATCTGCCTGGCAGACCCACCCTCTGGTGAAAAGCATCCATAAACCCAGCTGATCTCAGGATCTGCTCCTCAAGGTGTTAGTAGGGCAGTTGGTGAGGCAGCAACTTATCCTGGGATTGCTATCAAGGAGCTTCTGGCCCCAGCTCCAAGGAACCGGCCAAAACCTGCAACTCCTGAGTTCCTCAAATCATTACCATGGTGTTCGTTTTGCTCATCAAAGGTGAGCAGAAATCCCTTCTCTTGAGGGAATCTTATGCCATACGCTCCCTGTGAGCAGCTGTTCATGACAAAACAGCTAGAAAAAGTTAAGGCAGAAGGTGTCCCCCGTTTCTATCACTCCAGGATGAAGGCGCCATGCCGCCTGATGTCCCAACCAGGAACTCAACCCACAGCCAGACTCAGTTGCAGAAAACCCTCTGGCATTTCCCAGCAACTCTTTTGGGGTCTCCAGTCTGTGTCTTTCAAGGCAGTGATAAAACCAGAAATCCTCCTCTAGTTCGAGACTTGTTGCTCCAGTTGGATGCACATAAGCCCAATGGGATTCATCCCAGGGTACCAAAAGAGCTGGCYAATATTGTTGTGGGACCTCTCTCCRTTATTTTTCAATGGTCTTGGGAATCTGGAGAGGTCTCAGTCAACTGGAAGCTGGCAAATGTTGTCCTAATTTTCAATAAGGGTAAGGGAGACCCTGGTAATTACAGGCCTGTCAGTCTCACTTCAGTGCCTGGTAAAATTATGGAGAAGGTTATTCTGGGAGTTACTGAAAAATGCTTGGGAGACAACGCAGTCATTGGTCATAGCCARCATGGGTTCATGAGGGGAAAGTCCTGCTTAACTAACTTAATTTCCTTTTATGACAAGGTCACCCATCTAGACCAAGGTAAGCCAGTAAATGTGGGTTTTTTTGGATTTTAGCAAAGCTTTTGAAACTGTCTCTYACAGCATCCTTCAGTGATGGATGTCACAGCACACTGCTAGACAAGTCCATCGTAYGTTGGGTGAGCAATTGGCTGACAGGTTGGGCTCAAAGAGTTATAGTAAACGGGGTGACATCAGGCTCGTGGCCAGTCACCAGTGGGGTTCCCCAGGGCTCAATTTTAGGGCCAGTGCTCTTTAATGTTTTTATAAATGATCTGGGTGCAGGAGTCAAACGTGCATTAAGTAAGTTTGCCAATCATACTAAACTAGGAGGAGCTGTGGACTCCCTCGAGGGTAGAGAGGCCTTACAGAGAGATCTGGATAGACTAGAGAGCTGGGCGATCACCAACTGTACGAAATTCAACAACAGCAAGTGCCGGATTCTCCACGTGGGATGGGGTAATCTTGGTTATACGTACAAACYGGGGGATGAGAGGCTGGAGAGCAGCCACAGGGAAAGAGATCTGGGGGTTTGGGTTGATGGCAAGTTGAATATGAGTCAACAGTGGCAGCCAAAAGGGCCAACCGTGTCCTGGGATGCATCAAGAACAGCATCGCTAGCCGGTCGAGGGAGGTGATTGTCCCACTCTGCACTGGTGCAGCCCCATCTCGAGTACTGTGTGCAGTTTTGGGCACCTCAATATAAGAAGGACATCAGACTATTAGAGTGTGTCCAGAGGAGGGCAACCAAGATGGTGAAGGGCAAGACTTAGGAGGAGCGGCTGAGGTCACTTGGCTTGTTCAGCCTGGAGAAGAGAAGGCTGAGGGATGACCTCATCGCTGAGGGGTGACCTCATCACAGTCTACACCTTCCTCAAGGGAGGCAGCAGAGGCGGAGGTGCTGATCTGTCTCTGGTGACCAGCTACAAGGAAATGGAATGAAGCTGCACCAGGGGAAGTTCAGATTGGACATTAGGTAAAGGTTCTTCACTGAGAGGATGGTCGCTCACTGGAGCAGGCTCCCCAGGGAAGTGGTCATGGCACCAAGTCTGTCAGAGTTCAGGGAGCATCTGGACGATGCTCTTAGTCATATGGTTTAGTGTTAGGTAGTCCTGCGAGGAGCAGGGAGTTGGACTGGATGATCCTTATGGGTCCCTTCCAACTCAAGATTTTCYATGATTCTATGACTCTGTTCTGGTTGCCATCTCGTGGAGCTGTCTCCTGCACTGACTGGTGAATCTTTGTCTGAGAAAGCCATCTTCTCAACACATTTGACTTACTGATAACTTCAAGGAGGGTTGTCCTAGCTTTATCCTGCATCAGATCAACTGTTGCTTTATAGATGCCGCTGTCTGTCTCTCGTAACCTCTGCAGGAGAATCGAGCCATTCTTTGGATAGAAAATCACTCTGCCTTGGTAAGCTGAGTAAATGGTTGGAGACTSGTAATCTGCATAGTACTGCAGGATGAATTCAGGGGTGGTGTTTCTTATGTATTCCCACTCGGTGAAGTTTACGTTCTTGATATCCGGCGCATGCATCAGTACAGAGGATCCTTCAGCTGCAACTCTTCTTTCTGCAATTTCCACCACTGCGGAGGACCCCGGCAAAACCAGCAACAGGTCTGGAAATAGGAGAGATGCCAGAGCAGGATGGGTTAGTTTTAAAGCAAAAGCCAAAGGGCAATTTAATCTGCTTGTACATCCTATTTTATTTTTCATTTTTTGGCACAAGTTACCAACTGACTTCCTTCCTGAAGGGTGTTATGCCACATGTCTGATTTCCTTCCTCTTTTGTCAAGATAACAACTGTAACGTTTTTGTTGGTGTGTTATATAAATGCTTCTCAGCTGGTTAAGACAATTCCTTGCCCTTTGGAATGCAAATTATGGGAATCTGGACTTTTKGGGGTTTTCCACACATCAGGAGTGGCTAACAGTAATCAGTAACTGACCGTCATCAGTGCGGCTTCACCCCTGGATCTCAACCTGCCCCTTCGGTACCTGAAAGGAAGAGCATTGCTTGGAAAACAAGCTCTGAAATGCACTTTGTTGGGACTATGTAGTCCTAGCTGCTAAATAACTGGTGTCTGAGAGCTGACTTTTCTGAACGCTGTTAAAACTTACAGGCGTATTCAGCCTCGGCCTCACCATCCTCTCAAGAGGAGGTTAAGCCCTGCAAAACTGGTGCTCCCACTTAGCTAGGTGCCCAGCGACCTTATGCATCTGGAAGGTGCTAATTCATCACGTATTCACATTCCCTGAGTAACGCAACGGCTCTCTGGTGCAACTGMCGTGTAGACGAGCTGTCTTGAACATGGAAAGGAATCTAAACAGGCCTTTACATAAAAGTCTTTGTCTTGAAAATGTTTTATGGTTTCCCCAGGGGAGAAAGAAACTAATTTGGGGGTCAGTCTGCAAGTGCGACCCTGAAACGTACCCTTGGCTCTACAAAACCCAGGCGTGAGAATCCTGTCACAGCGCTGCTGGTGTAAAAGGACTTAGCAAGTAGAAAGTCACGTCCGRTATCTCCAGCCCCCAAATCTGCCAGAACTGTCATCCTGGAGCTGCTTTTAGCATGTTTAAAAGGTTATGCTGGTTGCTGAAGAGGGAACAAGCTACAGGAACAGGTACCAAAAGGGAAGCTCGCCTAAGCAAAGAGGAAAGATGATGGAGGGGAGGCTCAGAGGCTCAGGGAAGGGTACCGGAGGGTAAACCACGGTCGGAGAGCCGAGAAGAGGCTCACAGGGAAACAATCCTTAGGCATGCAGTGGAGGAGAGCTGCTTGTAAGAGGTGGTGGTGGTACCCAGGTATGGTGATGCTGCAGCACCGGGAGGAAGGGGGCACCTGCCAGGATGGCTCCCCAGAGCGCACGCCTTTACCAGCACTGCCGCAGCCCGGAGCAGAGATGCGAGGAGAGCACAGAAATGCTGCAAGCATATGCTCTCCACAGAGGTGCACAGCCGATGCAAGCCCCACACAAGTCCTTTTTCATACTCACAGCCTGCGATGGCCGCCTGCAGCCAGGTTAACATGGTAAAGCCCTGCAGGCTCCTTCAAACCAGCAGGAGGGATGAGCTCCTTCTGCAGCAACGTGCTCTTGGGATGGCCGCTCTAGGCTTGATGGACGGGCCTGTGAAGGACACTGTGAAAAGCACCATCGGCATCTGCCACGCTGGGGTTGGGAAAGGCAAAGGGTGCTCAGTGCAGCGATGGGGGAGCCCCCAACCTTCTCCGTGTGTCCCCACAGCACTGGCATCTCTGCCGGCRGCACAGGCTGAAGCAGGGGGTTGCTGCACAGCAGCCCGAGCCCACGCTGCTCGTAACAGCGCAGCTCAGGGAAACCATCACGGCCATATCCGTGTTCAGCACCAGTTCACCACAGTGATTAAAAAAAGAAAGATGTCCTAGACACAAAGATGACTGATATCCAACAGCATCAAGACCAGCATAGGCGCAGCAATTATTGGGGGGCACAAGAGTGCCTGGCCACTTTCTGCAGCCCTTCCTGTGTGCTGCAGCTTTACAATGCTCATAGGTACAGCCCTGCCTCRTCCCTTTAGTATTTATTTCTGCATCTGCTGGCCATGAAATTTAGCAACCACCTCACAGCTTTCCGGGGTAGGAGGAGCCACACACTCACACCCCAATGCCTACACAAGTACTTTCTCTTCTCAGGTTTAACCCACTTCATCACTTCCTCGAGCAGCCCTGACTCTTGTCCTGTGACACGGAGTGAATATGGGCTCCGCATCWGCCTTATGCATCACCTTCACAACTTTGAAAACCTCCACCCCATCCCCTTTCCCAGCCCCTCCTCTCCARCCTGAAGGCTCCCAGACTTTTCAGTCTCTCCTTGCAAGCTCTTGATCATTTTGGCTGCTGTTCTCTGGGTCTTCTCCAACTTTTTTTAGAGACCTTTTGCCTTAGTTTCTTCACTACAGAGACTGGAACACACACCGCACCAACTGGTGGGCATGAGAGAGCTTGAGAACAACCTGCCTGCCTCCAACACACTTTGCGATGGGGCGTTATTTGAACGGGAACAGTGCTCAGAGCTGGTTTGCAGAGCCAGGATGAAAGCTTTGGTGTTTGGACAACAGCGAGTGCATTCGCTGTTGGGTTTTGCAAGGCTCTGGAGCACGGGTGAGGTCGGAGCACAGCAGGAAAGTGGACAGTGGGACAATTTTTTGGCAAACGGTTTTCACTGCCCTGTGATCAGAGTCTCAGCCAGGAAAGAAGAGGTGAAGATGATCCATTTTAGAGACGTGGTTTTAATTTAGAAACAGCCTGAGGTTGGCTGTGGATACGGAACTGACTTCTGGGGCAGAGGTGAGGAGGTATGTTTAAGGCTGAGGTCCCTTCGGAGAGACATTACCTCCTGGGAGCACCCAGCTTTCCTCCAGGGAATCCAGCAAACAGCAGAGCAGCATCTGAAAGGGAAACTATTTCCACCGTGGAGCTGCCCGGGTGTGCAGCATGCCCAGCTCCTGGACCCAGCCAAGCAGCTCCCCAGCCCAGACCCCTGACCCCAAGAAGGAGAAGAGAGAAAAAAAACACAGCCAAAACCCAAGGGAAGAGAAAACAGCCAGGACATGTCGTGTTCACCCCTGCAATGGAGACCTCCTGCCCAGGACGTCCCCAGCACCAGAGGAGCCAACTGCACATCCCTGGTTTCTGTCTTGCTAAAAGGAATTCAGGAAATAAGGTTCTGAGGAAAATCACTCAAGTTAAGGGTGATTTAGCTTCTGTGCAGCTAAAACCTACGTTACCTGGGACAGAGTAGCTGCTGCAGGCTGCAAAGCCATGTTAACCTGTCAAAAACTGGTTATTTGAATGCCTTCGTGTCATACGTGAACTCCTTGTAGTGCTCTTCCTAGGTTAGTGGGTACATGGAGACCATGAAAAATCCTGTATTTTCTGTTCAAGGATTTCTTCACAACTGGTGTTTCATTCGCTCATTAACAAACAAGTCTAATTAGAAGTGGAGAAGAAGCAGGGTTTGAGATAGGAGGGTTGTGGTGCTAAAATTAGCCTCTTTTTTGGCCATTTCCTCTTGCTCTCTGAGGTTTGTGCAAGAACTGGTTATGGCTTTTTACAGGGAAATGAGAACTATGTTTTGTTTCATAGTTTACAGGGCTGTTTTAAGGGTATAAGAACAGTAGCTGTGGAAAAAGCATTTATGTTCTTTAGAGATGCAGGATTTCTTTTATCCAAGCAAATCCAAATAGGTGTGGAAGTGACCTTCTTCCCACCCCATGCAGCTGGGCACGACAGTCTCTCTCCCTGTGCCTACGGAGAGGGCATAAGGCTTATCCCAGGAGATGGAGAATAAGGTGTATTTGGAAGGAGGGCACGTATCCCACCTCCTGCTCAAAGTGCTGCTGCTCTTTTGAAAAATTAATCCCTCCTCCTCCTCCCTTCTCCCCTCCACCAGCAGACCAGGACTCCTCAGATCCATGGCTGGGGAAATGGGTAAGAGCCTTTGGGTAAAGAGATGCTCATGCAAGGTGGAAGGTGGGTTAGATCTGCCTGCAATCAGGCAGACTGGTTTATCTCTTGAAGAGTACCTCTCATCTCACACAAGGCATTAGCACAGTCGAGTATTTGTGGTTTGGGAGGCGGTTATAAATATGAACCAACACTTTTAGTAAGGGACAGCTATTTTCAGAAGTTTTCATGGGATCTTACACATGAACAGGGAGAGGAATTGGGCTCGTGAAGATGCACGTACTTAAGGCTATCATGTTTTCCCCTTGGCCTCTAGCATCGTTGCTATGCTGTGTTACCTTTCATTTTTACAAAATCCACGGAAGAGCTGAAGCAGAAGCATGCTGCAGCCTGCTGGAGTTTTACAAACAGGTCTTTTTAAGGAATATCTTAGGATCTTCGTTACAAGGCATGCATGTGGCACTTGGGAAGCACATCCGAGGCACTTCAACCTCTCATCCAGCCTTTTACAGGAATGGGATGTGCATCAGCTGTTTTTCAGCTGCAAAAAAAGAGCTCTTTATGTGAGCTGGAGCTCTGATATCACCAAGGCACCACATATTCGAACCAAAAATGTCCATGTCGGGGGAAGGAAAGCTCCCCAGCACTACAAAGCCCTTCCAAGCTTTGATGCCTGCTGAGGACATGAATCAGCCTTCTGCAAGCAAGGCGGCAATTCCTCCTTGCTGCTGGAGAGGGGTGAGAGGCTCCCTTAGGGATAGGGGGGTCAAAGAAATGCTCTGATGGTATTGCAGCTGCCTCCTCCTCCTCCGGTGGTTTGTGTGCAGCGGAGACATTGGCAGCTGCCGATGTCTGAAATGAGCCGAAGGGGCTGCTTGTGGTCTGGCAAAGCTGCAGCTGCGTGCGGGATGAAGCCAAATGCAATCATTCGGGGGACAGGCGCTGCGCTTTGCTGTTAGCTCTGGCTTTATCATTTCGCCAGCACCCACGCAGCCACCCCAGGAAAGTGAAGATGATGGATAAAGAGGAGACACGCTCTTTATCAGCCCCTGGCAAAAGGAAGGCAGGGGAGGTCTCGGGCTAGTCTGGCCCCGCACGGGATGGGGCTGCTTGAGCACCACATTTACCTGGAGGCATGTCTCTGGAATGAGCGAGGCAACGCCAGTTCCTGTGGAAGGGTGCCATGTCCTCCTGCATAACACATGAGTTTACATTAGCAGTCATTAAAAGCATGTACTTCCCCTGACCTAGGCTAAGGGATAATAACAGACCTTGTAATGACAGACCTTGTGATGGGAAGAAACAAAAAGCAACATCTAGCTCTGCTCTCTCGGTCTCACATCTGGTGAGGCACGGCAAAAAAAATGGCAACAAGGGAACTGCTATGGCTGATGATAAGTAGAGAAACTGTAAAACGCTACTCGGCAGTAATGGTTTCCATGGAAGGGAAAACCATCTTCAGCTAAAACCCTGAGTCCCCTGTAAACAGCAGGACTATCATGAAGGTTCTTCATGGCTGATACAAACTGCAACAACCTAAAAAAGTCCACAGATGATTGGTTTGTGCTCAAACCGTAAGTGAGAGTAACCAAAAAAGAAGCAGGTGTTACACTCTTCTAGAAAAGAGCAGCTTTATGCGTAAGTGCAGCTCTAAATAAACCAAGAAACCCCCTTCCTCATAAGTGAATTATGAGTTACTTCAGAGACTTTTGTAAATTTATTCTGCCCTTATCTAATGCTCTTCACATCCCGTGGTCAGGACAGACAAACTAAGGTCAACAGAGAGTCCTGGGACCAAGTAGCCCAAATCACAGGTGCAAAAGGCCACCAAACCCAACCGCAAGTGCCGTGATGAGTTCCTCCACGTGCGAGGGGGCTTCAGCTGGCCACCGGTCTGCYACCAGCACAGCGGCCAGCTCCATCGCAGTGGTGAGGCTGCAGGTGCTCGAGCAGAGCTCTCTGGATGTGTGCAAATAACCAGGGAAGGGATGGGAGGGAGAGGATGGAGTTTAGGAGCTATATAAACAGCACCGAGAGGAGTTATGATGAATCTGCCTGCCTGTAAATATTTGTTTAAGATTTCTGGGGCTGGGTGGGAGGGGAGAGCTGAGCCTGGGGAGCAGAGCCCAGTTCCTGGTGGGGGAGAGCTCCTGCGGCCCCACAGGGAAGTGCAGGTGGGCGATCCCCCTGGCCCCTGCCTCATCTCTCCGTCCCCATTGCTCCAGTAGTCATCCCTATCACTCCAGTACACATTTCCATCACTCCAGTCCCTGGCCCCATGGGTCCAGTATCCGGCCCCCCACCACTCCAGTCCCCATCCCCACTGCTCCAATCCCTGGTCCCCTTGCTCCAGTCCCCATCCCCATTGCTCCAGGTCCCTGTCCCCATGACCCAGGCCAGTACCTGGCCCCAGTCCCCAGCCCCACCGCTCCGGTCGCTGCTCCACTCATTCCAGTCCCCATCCCCATTGTTCCAGGTCCCTTTCCCCATGGATCTAGTACCTGGTCTCATCGCTCCAGTCCCCAGCCCCACTGCTCCAGTCCCTGGTCCCTTCACTCCAGTCCCCATCCCCCTCGCTCCAAGTCCCTGTCCCCATGGGTCCAGTGCCTGGCCCCATCGCTCCAGTCCCCAGCACAACCACTCCAGTCCCCTGGCCCCATGGGTCCAGCATCCAGCCCCACTGCTCCAGTTGTTGTTTCCATAACTCCAGCTCCTGGTCCCCTCACTCCAGTCCCCATCCGCATCACTCCAGGTCCCTGTCCCCACGGATCCAGTTCCCAGCCCCATYGCTCCAATCCCCCACCCCCATGGGTCCAGTACCTGGCCCTGTCACTCCAGTCGCTGTTCCCATCACTCCAGTCCCTGGTCCCCTCGTCCTGTCCCAATCCCCATCGCTCCAGGTCCCTGTTTCCACCACTCCAGTCCCCAGCCCCACCGCTCCGATCCCCATGTCAATCTCCCCGGCCCCACAGGGCGGCCCCAGAGGCTGCAGCCCGGAGCCACCCCCGCGCCACTCACCGCGGCACCGGGGCCKCTCTCCCGCTGCTCCCTGGCCCCGCGGGCGGGCGGCGGTGGGACGGTTCCCTGCCGGGGAGGGCTGTGCCGCAGCCCTGCCCCCCCCCCCCGTGACACGCAGCTGCTCCAGCCCCCGCGGGTGTTCAGAGGGACGCACCCGCCTGCACCCCGGGTGGGGTGTGGGTTGCTCCGCTGCTCGCAGCAAAACGGGAGACTGCTGGAAGCAGCAGGGACCTGGTTTCTGCTCAGCCCCTGGCTGCCCCACGCCCGTGGCTCACCCACTTCCTAAGCAATGGGACCACCACGCACCGAGGTGCTCCCCCTGCCCTCTGCACCCACCTCTGCAGGGACCTGGACCTTCAGCCTTCCGCTCTGTGAGAGACCTTTCGGCTCTAGGAAGTATCTCCAGCCCATCCCTATCCCCAGGGACCTCTGGCTCCTCACCAAGTGCTGCCTTCTACTCACCACCGTTGCACTTGGCAAGCTGGTGTTTTGACACCGTCTCTCGTAGCAACCCCATAAACAGGCTAACCAAGTCTGGGTCAGTTAAGTGGGCAGTGGGGTGGGTCGAAAACTGGCTGAGGGCTAACGGTGCATCTCGGGGCCAGTCCTGTTTAACATCTTCATTAATGGCCYGGACAGTGGGACAGAGCACACCCTCAGCCAGTTTGCTGATGCTACAAAGCTGGGAGGAGCAGCTGGTACACCCAAGGGTCGTGCTGCCATCCAGARGGACCTCAACAGGCTGCAGAAATGGGCTGAGAGGGACCTTGTGGAGTTCAACAAGGGGACGTGGAAAATCCTGGCCCTGGGGAGGAACAACCCCAGGTACCAGGACACATAGGGACTGGCCGGCTGGGAAGCAGCTCTGCAGAGCTTGGGGGTCCTGGTGGACACCACCTTGACCACAAGCCAGCAACATGCTCATGCAGCAAAGGTGGCCAACGGTGTCCTGGGCTGCATTAGGAGGAGCATCACCGCAGGTGGAGGGAGGTGACCCTTCTCCTCTGCTCAGCACTGGTGAGTCCCCATATGGAGTGCTGGTCCAGTTCTGGGCTCCCAGTACAGGAAGAATATGGGCCACAAAGATGATTCAGGTACTGAAGCATCTCTCATCCGAGGAGAGGATGGAAAAACTGGGACTGTTCAGCCTGGAGGAGAGGAGGCTCAGGGGGGTCTCGTCAAGGGGGATGAATATCTAAAGGGGCGATGTAATGAAGAGGGAGCCAGACTTTTCAGCAGTGCCCACTGACAGGCCAAGAAGCGATGGGCACACATTAAAAAGGAAATTCAATTCGAATACAAGAAAACACTGTCTTACTGAGGGTGACCAGAGAGGTTGTAGAGTCTCCATCCTTCTCAGCATCCAAAAGCCATCTGACCATGGTCCTGAGCAACCATGCACCCTCGGCATGTCTAGTTTAGCCTGCTAGATTAAATCAGCCCCTTTTTTTTTAACCTTAATAGCATTACAGAAAAGCCAGAGACTCTGCTGACAAGAGCTAAGCAAACACAAAGTCAATAAATAATTCGTATTCACTGCTAGCAGGGCAACAGGAAAGCAGCACATAAGGCCCAAAGATATATAAACATGGCCCTTGCCCCCAGCGGAGCTCCTTTCCGTCCATTATTAACTAGAGATTCTCGTGACATTGTGCTTGTAAGAGGGAGAAAATTCCCTTTACAAATGGCAGTAACTGGTCTGTTTGCATTTGCTTTCCCTTGGGCTGGCTGTGAGGTTTCCCACACGCAGAACTACAGGGCTCAGTTACATTTGCAGGAATACCTGGGGGGGCGGAACTGAAAAAGAGACTTCAAAAAGCCATAGAAATGGGTGAATTCTTAACTCCTACGTCTAATACAGTCTCTGGTACCGCAGATACCAGCAAGASGCTGAATACTGCATTGTCATCCTGATGGGATGAGGGAATTTTGCCTGAGATACTTACCAGGTCTGAGAGTTACTTCGCCTCYGAGTGCTCTCCGCTGCCTGATTTGCTTCGTGCAATTAGCTGATGCCAAAGGCCGTAACGACCTTTGTGGCCTCTCGCAGTTTGATGTCCCTTAAACTTGCCGACCCTGAACACTCAACCTGAGATTAAGCTGCAAGCCGCGGTTTCCCTGTATCCCAACAGCTAAACCCAGTCACGTATCATTGCTTAGCCGGGGGGTAAAACCACAGGGCGCTCAGTGTCTAACCCCCCCCTTTTGATTTTAACATCTATTTTTCTTATATCTCCATCTTACTTAACTCGGGATTTTCAGCTGCATGCTCCTCCTAAATCAGGTTGTTTGGAGAGGGGTCCGTTGAGAGTGTGGCTCCTGCTGAAGGTAACAGGATTTTTCCCCATTTTCTTGACACAAAAGGCCAGGAGCTGTTGTTTCTCTGCTTGGGAAGGGGAGAGGCGGGGAGGAGTGGAGATGCGGATGTGACGCTGCCTATTCAGGCAGGAAAATCCATAAATAAATAAATAACATTAATACGGATCCCGATTCCTGCTAACCGCAAGGCAGGAGCCCTCCCCTGCCCCGAGGTGCAGGCAGGACTGCCTCCCGTGGGCAGCACCCAAACCCTGGCCTCCCCATCACCGCCCCACGGCCGAGCAGGCAGGAAAACCCAGCAGGGAGTGGAGGAGACAAKATCAACACTGCCTGACACAAGGTCAGGGCTTCTGTAGAGTGCTTTGCATTTAAGCAAACAGATTAAAGAGCAGGCTCAGATCAGCTGCTGCCCCCCCCTCCCCGCCTCCCCCCCGCCCAGCCTCGCGGTGGGGGGGCCAGCGGTCCCCTGGAGGTGCTGTCCCATACTAAAGGGGACAGGCAGCACATAGACCTGTGGATTCAGGGGGAGAGAGCCTGACACAGACTTCCCCCACCCAAAACGTGCCCTGAAATCATCTGCACCGGGGAGTGAGAAATCAAGCATGGCCGCAGGAAAGGGGGGGGGTGGGTGCATTTGGTTACCCACATACATTTAAAAAAAGATGCGGCCTCATTATTGCGATAAACTAATTAGACAGGCTCCTGCAACTATTTTTAGAGGTGCTTCTCTACTTTAGGGCCTGGTTTTAAAGAGAAAGAAAAGGGAAAATGTGCATTTGCCCTCCCACAGCTCTGTGTTAGAAAAAAAAAGGCAGAAATGAGTTCACTTCATTGCCATTTATTACAGGTCTTGCAGAGGCTCAAACCCACTGAAACCAAGAGCCCTGAACCCGTCAAACCTGGAGGAAAATTGAGTTGACTCAGCCAAGTGAGAAACACCCCGACCRACCTCTAACGGGTGGAACCAGCATCCTTGCTGCTGGGCTGAGACATTTCAAAGGACCTGGAAGGAAGAGGAGGTGGGATGTGCTGAGCATCGCTGGAGCCAGGGGCTGTACAGACATGGGCTGTGTATATACACCCTCACTGTGGGTGTGATACTCATTCCTCTGTATCTCAGGATGGTTCTGGCCGGGGCAAAGAGAAGCTGGCTGAGGCCCATCAAGTTGTGATGCCCTGGGGGCTTTTCCACAGGGCACGCAGATTGGCTAAACCCAAATGCACCCACAGCATGGCTGAAATCCGAAGTGCTGGGATGAAACCAGCAGGAATTAAGGCTTAAAGGCTTCAGGCTGAGGCCATGAGGGAGAAATTTGTGGGAAGAGTTGAGCAGGCACTCAAGCGCTTTGCTGGATGGGGACCTCCACCAGAGCTGCCTGCTCTGAAGCCAGGACGAAATCAGGGGCTGGGAGAGCAGTGCTGGMCTGCATCTTTCTTGGGGTCTAGGACTTCAAACAAGGCCTGGGATAGTTTCCATATCCTGCTCTTTTCACTTCAAGACAGTATGAATTTACACAGAAAAAGGCAATAGAGGATCTACCTCTCCTTGTCCACCCAACTGGAGTCACGTTCCTTCAGCAATCCCTGAGTCGTGTGATCTGCRAAAGGACAAGTCTGTTCCCAGGCATCAGGAGAAAGCGTACGAGAGGCACYGAACGCACAGTACGGGACGTTGTACTCAGGGGATGGTGTCTGGCGCTCACCGGGGAAGGGAAGTGGTCAATKGAGAGGTCTTGGGGTCTTCACAAGAGCCAAACAATTTTTAAATAATTCACATGGCTGCTTGATTGTGTGGGGACAGAGGGAAACCAGCTYGCTAAATATAAGACACTCGGAGGGGCAGGGAAATGAAGGAGCAGGGAGACTTACAGCAGAGGAAGATGGCGAGGAGCGGGAGGGCCAACACGGCTGCTGTGCTGACCGTGAGGGCAGTCACGTCCACAAGCTCCGTACATCCTTCTTCTGTGGTCAAACAAACCAGGTGTCAGCACAAAATGCCGTCCGAAGCAGAAGGAGAGAAAAGAGAAAGGCAAATTTCCACCGTGAAAACATGCACACGCGCAGAAAAAAAAGGGGGGGGAGAGTGTTGAAAACTAGTTTTGCTTTTGCAAAGATTTCATTTCACTGCAAACCCCAATTTGTTGGATATTTTTGGAGCAGGTCTAACTCTGCAGGGCCCAGCTGAAGGGATATTGGGATTACATATCGTGGACAGGTTTTAGCCTCAGTGTGACAAATCCTTGGGGTGGTCCCTGGAGCATCCCCTCTTACCATGGCGATGGTGGATGTTCTTTAGGAGGAAGCTGGTCGTCAGCACCACCGAAACCACTCCTCCGGGAGCAGCGTAGCCCATTGTGCGCTGCGCTGGCCAAGGGAAAGACGACAAAGTGATGTTGATGTGTGTTATGAGACGTGGACGGGGTCTGCCCTCACCCATGGTCTGGTGCAGAATCCACCAGCCTGAGTTAGCACAGAAGTAGAAATAAAGTTTTCATTTAAAAAAAGTTAAGGATGAGATGTGGGGCAAAATAAAAATCCCGTGGACCAGTTTTATCTCCCTCCCTGGCATCCTTGGTAAAACAGCTCACCTGTTTTGCTTTTCAGTTGGATAAGCTTTGTAGGCTGGAAGGTCACAGTGGCAGAGACCAGGAAGGTTACCACAATCACGTATGTAAGGATGATCTCTGGCAATATCATCGCAATAGAAGGGCCTGAAAGAAAACAGGAGAAGGCAGAGTACCAGTTCTTRCATTTGTCTACCACCTTCATCATTTTGTAACCCTTCATCATATCCGKTTCCCACACTCTCCCGACTCCCAGCCTTTTCAACCTGTGCTTGCAAGCAGCCTCTCCATCCCTTGATCATTTTAACTGCCCTTCTGCAATTAACTCTGGGAAAGGGCTCTGGGTAAAGCGGAATAACTATATTAATTGTATGGGTGCGTGCGTAACCCATACGGTGGTCCAGGCGCCCACGACTAGCTGAGAGCACGCATGGGGAAGRCAGGTCTCGCTCTGGCTGGGTCTACCCCCACGTGTTTAGCTGCATGGCCCTCCCTCTCCGGGGCACTGCCAGCCTCTCTGACCCTGTAGCCTCTCTACATCTCCCATAAGGTCTTCACCCCATATGGTTTGCACAGCAAGGATTGCTTTTCCATGCTGCACCCTGCACAGGGTAAAGGAGTAGGGTCTGCACAGCACCGTCCCCAGCAGCCACCTCCTACCTTCCTCTCGCATCCAGAGGATCCCGGCGGTGCCTGCCAGGATGGAGGCGATGCACACCAGCCCGCAGGTGTAGGCGCTGAGCCACCTCCACAGCTCCCCCCCTAGACACCCAGAGCAGCRTGGAGTGACTGCTGTGACCCCTCGTGATGTCCCACGCCAGCCCCCAACCCTTCCTCAGGGTGGGATGCAGCCCGTCCCCACCCGGGATGCTGTGGGCTATCCCTGGCCAGGGCCCAGTGGGTTTGACCCGCTCTTTAGTGTGGAGTAGCTGGAAAGGGTTCTGTGCCCCCTGGTACAGTGTATTATTAAACACACTCTCTTAAAAATGGAGCCTTGTAATAAAAAAAATGCTCCTGAGAAACATTTTTTCCTACTAAAGTGTCAGTCAGTTACCTCAGCTCTCTAGAACAAAAATGTCTGGGAAGTAGCAGGATCTAACCTGGCTTGAGAACAGAGTAAAACCAGTTTTCACCACTAAAAAAAATTTCCCAAGGAAARTTTCTCTATTCTTATAAAGACCTGCCAGAAGGCAAGATGTTTAGACAGTGGGAAAGGGAATTAGCTGATTACCAGCTCTTCCCASAGCAATGCTCCTTGCTCTCCTCCACCAGACAAGGGAAACGAGGGTTCGGCTGCCCCCCAACTGCAGACTCACTTATTCTTAGCTTTTCAGACTGGCAGACGGGAAAAATTAATCCCCATCCCGAGACGGCAGCAAAGACCACAGCAACCACCGCAATTCTCAGCGCGTCCTGCAATGGAGGGGAGAGACCTGGAAAAAAACACCCAAGGAGCCAGGAGTCAGGCCACCGGCAGGACCAGCATGGATGGCTCTAGGGGGCCATGGGGCTCCTCCATCACCAGGACAGATTCAATTTATTTGCCAGCTGGTGGCCAAATCAGCACTTTCTGCTGCAGGCTGTGGTCCATGAAATGTTCAACCTGGGACATGTGCTGCTCATGGGCTTCCAGGCCACCACCCCCCTGCCCATGTCCTGTTCACCATCACCTTGGCCAAGGGCCATCACTTGGGACCTTCTCCAAGAGGGAASAGCCAACCTCCTGCCACCCATCCTGCCAAGGGCTGTGCCTTGATGGTATCAGAGACCATGAACTGCTGCTGATCATCCTATAATGGGGAGCTCCTGTCAACAGCATGTGGGCCACAACCTCATGGGAGGGCAGCCAGACCTTGGGGCATGGAGGCAGAGGGGTGGGATGAAACCACTCAGGGATCCCCAGGGCAGGGTGGAGAGCAGGAGGAGTGGTGGGAGGTGAAACCCCAGCAGCGATCACCTGCAACGGTGACGTTCAGTGAGGTTTCTTGCCAGCTTATCCCATTACTGGCATTGCAGGAGTAGGAGCCGCAGTCCGACTTCTTCGCCGACCTCAGGTACAAAATGCTGAGGTTGTCAGAGAGGTGGAAACCTCTGTCCAGGGGAAGGGGCTGCCCGTCCTTCTTCCAGGTGATGGTGTCCACCCTGCCCTCCGCCACATCACAGAGCACCTCACCGGTGGCCTGGGCCACGAGAGCACTGCTCCGGAGCCGAGGGCGAGACACGGGCTCTGGAAAGGGGACAGAAACACCAGCACTTCTCTCAGACATGACCTAGAGCATCCGTGGTGGGGATGTGGGCTGCAGCTGTCACCGCAGCATCCTTGAGTCTGCAACAGTGCAACTGCAGATGCCTTTCCCTTGGGATTTGTTTTTTTTTCTTTCTAGCTGAGTAATTCCTTTTATCACATTTGGGTAAATACAGGGCATTTTAAAATATGTCAGGAAATGAGAAAAAAGAGGAAAAGGATGCAGATCCCATTCAGATTTATGTGCGGTGGAAAGGAGAAATGGGTGGTGAAGGGCTGTAGTAGCATTATGGCAGCAACATTATTAGAGCAGGGAAAGGATAACGCCAAAGCAAATTAAGGGAATTGCCGAGAGCGATATCGAGGAGGAATTTCTGTGTTATTTAAAGTGTGCTCTTATCTCTGCAGCAGCAGCTGGCGCCTGCAAATTGCAAACAGACTATCAGTCGGTATGGTCTGAGGGGGAGATTTTTTCGTGACTTCTCCATAAAGCCCACCCTGCTGGGCTCAGCTCCATCAGCTCTGCCAGGTCCCCCTCGCAAAAGGTGTCAGAGGTACTCTCCACAGGTGGCATCCCACCAGTCCCTCCATCCCTGCACTGAGAGTAGAAAACAAGGGAGGAAACTGCCCTTCCAGGATGGAGCCCAGCCCTCCATCACAGCCAGGCACCCTAGAAGGTCTCCTTGGGCAGCACCACCAGATCTTCTCCCCTAGGAGAGGAAGAGGAAGAGGTTGGGAACCTCTTCCCAACRTCTCCCTGGTGATGTCTCCATGCATGGCAGGTTCACACAAATTCATAAGTGGCCCATTAGGCTTACCTCAAATCCCTTCTCCAAATCCCTTTGGCTGATGGTCCATATACAGTCAAATAATACCACTGCTCTGCTTGTATCCATCACCTCCCTCCTCCCTCCCATGCCCACCACTTACTGAGGACTTCCAGCAGGATTTTCAGGCTCTCCCTGTCTCCCACGTTGACAGTCACTTTGTAGATGCCGCTGTCGCTTTCCTGGACGTCCTCCAACAAGAGAGATCCATTGGATGGATGGAAAATGRCTCGTCCTGTGTAGGGCGCGTGGATGGCTGGGTGGTGAGACCCCCTGTAGTACTGCAGGATGGTGYGGGAGCTGGTGCCATTGAGGTACTCCCACCGCGTGGAGTAGATGTGTGTGATGTTATCCGGCCCAGGAAGCAGCACCGAGGATCCCACAGAGGCGGCTTTTCTCTCGAGGGGTCCCGCCGCTTCTGCAGCCTGTTGCAAAATCACCAGCAGCCCTGGATGGCAGGGGAGGGGGAGATGAGCCGTGGAGAAGGAGTAATTTGGCATGGCTTGGGAGAGGTTTTGGTACCCCCTGTGCCAAGGACACCCACATGGTACCTGGACCTCTTGGTCACAGCCTCTCACAAAGCCATCGCCATCACCCGTCATGCTGCCAGGCAGGGAGGCATCCCAGCTGGAGCTGCTGATACAGGTGCCCAAATACAGCACAGGGTGCTTGGAGATATCTGGCTGCAGGGCTGCGAACTTTTTCTACTTGAGTTTTGTGTGTATTTGGGTGGCATTTCCTCCCAGTCTGTGCCCAGAAGGGACTTTCTAATCCTGACCTAATTTCCATGGCTCATTCCCAATTCCTCATCTTGTTTGGGGCTGAAAGTGTCCACACACTCCCAGCAGAGCGGGATGCAGCTCTCTCCCCAAAACACAYGGCAACTGCTGGGCTTGTCATGACTTGGGCTCTAACAGGACTTCAAGAGGAGCTGCTGTGGGTAGGTCACAGCTCCCAGTCCTGGGAAAAAAAAAAGAGCTTTCTAGGAAAGCCAGGCAGAAATCATACTACAGTCCTATCTTGTAAAGTGGATTCTTTAAAAAAAATAATAAAGGTGAGGTTAAAGGGTTTAAAGCAAGAAGCCAGCCCCAGGCAGAGGAAACAAAAGAAGGGGTATTTATCTACCCAGGCAGAGGTCCAGTTAATTGCCAGTGGTAATCCCAGTACTGCTAAGAGGCTGCTCTGAAGGAGGCACCAGGATTTCTGCAAACAGTCCTCTTCTCCTCACCAAAGCTGTCAGCCTAGCCCTTGCACGGGAGTGTCAGGTCTGAGACTCGCCGAGACAGGAACCGGCGGCAGCGATCCCAGCCTGTCCCCAGACACCAGCAACCGCAGCCACGCTTCCCGACAAAAGAGACGTCATGAAAACACGTTTCCAACCCCGAACACCCGGCTGCCCGCAGCGAGGCGGAGGGATGCTCGGCAGACGGGATGCGCGTGCCTCGGGTGGCCGGCTGCTCCCGGCGTGGACCCACCAGCTGCGTTTGCTCTTCTCTCTCCACCGTGTCTCAGTTCCTGCCCCGATAAGCAGATGTTCACGTGCATTTACACTACCGCCTGCCGTCTCTGCAAACAGTCCTGAAAACTGTCCCTTATACTCTGACCGGTGATTTCTCTTAGTAATTTTGCAGCACAGGTGGGAAAGAAAATAGACATTAACAATCCAAGTAAATCAAGCTCATCCGATGATTTCAATTTCTCACTCTCATAACCTTGAGAAACAGCTATCGGTTTTTACTTTTGTGCCGTTGTGCCCCCCAAACTGTAAGATGTGCAGGGAAAAGAAACAATCTTATGACTGAAAATCCCCTTGCTCTAGGAGAACACTATTTAGACGGAACATGTGGTACCAGTAGCAGAAGGTAAGAGAAAATACTTCATCGCAGGCATCTTTTTACAACTGCAGTATCCAAAGCTCATTCTATAGACACTCAAACAGAGCTCACCAACACCACAGCATCTGAAAATCTGGGTGTATTGTAACGGGTTTCTTTTCTATTTTAGRTGCTCGCCCTGAAAATCTTTGTACATTTGTGCTTCAAGGCAGCCGGTGCACAAATAAGGACCACAGTGAGATCGCTCACGTGAGTGTAACTGCAGTAAATTTTGTGTTATTACATAYATCAGCCCCAGTATAAATCTATCTGCAGTAGACTTTTAGCCTTGGCACCGTGCCTAGCTCTTGAGCTGCTTCTACCTCCTCTATCTTTGGACAGCGAAGCAGAGACACCTTTCTCTTTCAGCTTAAGCATTTTGCCCCATCTAAAAAGTCTAATTTATATGGACCAGAGATCCCCGTGCACAATTGCAAAGCTCCGCTGAAGCCTCAGGCTCTCTGTGGGTTTGCCGCAGGTGAGGATCTGGCCCGGAGCCCACGGGTCAGCATCGGCACCTGGCCCAGCCTGGGGACAATTTACCTGCAAGGAGCACCCGGCCGGTCCCCAGCAGCTCTGTGGGATGGCACATCAGCATCTGTCAAAGGAAAACGGCTCAAAGATTGTCATGCTTTTAAAATAGCCCCTTAAAAGTCCGCGCTGTAATGAGAATAACAGGTCAGGCTGTACCGTGTGAGGAGTTTTTGTGGCCTTAAGGACTGGATTTCCGATGCTCATGAGGGCAGTGCCGTGGATACTCCCAGCCTGGACTGGCTCCAGACTCACTGTTTTCCTGCCGATTGCTCCTCTCCTTCCTTGCTGCCTCCTCTCTTGCCCCTCTGCCGGGGGACCCTTCCCGGGGGACTCTTCCCGGGTGGCAGCTCTCCGCTCTCGTCCCTGCGCTCTCTGATGCCGGCAGCGACGCCAGCCGGAGCCGGCTGCTCCCCGGCACTGCGAGTGGGCAGCACGGGAAGGCAGAGCTGCCCGATGGCTCCCCACACCACGGCGGGGAGCAGCGGCTCCCGGCGCTCAGACCCCGATGGCCTTTCTGCCAGGGYAGGGCAGAGGGGGATCCCCAAGGGGCACATGGGCAGAGCTGCAATGCACCCCAGAAGTGGCCCCGTTGCAAGAAACATTGAGCTTGATTGCCAGGCCAAACCGGGGAGAATAACCCGCCTGACTCTGCTTCTAGGAGGGCTTTCCTATTTCAGTTCTTGCAGCAATACAAATTACAGGGGATGTCCCAGATCATTTCCATGCCCTGAGGCCAGAAGATCCATCCTCATCCCAATCATCTTCCATCCTGCCCCTGGGAGAGGAGCCCAGCTCCCTGAGCAGAGCAGAGGTTGAACTCATCCTCCAGCCCGTTTCTAGAGATGGCCAGGGGCTCAAGTGGGTTCTGAAATGCTTGTCCCACCACGAGTAGCTTTTTCCTCCACCAARGCAGATGTGGGCTGGGATCATCCATGTCCCACAAGCTTTCTGCAAAGGGAATTTCAGTTTAAGGGACAGACACTCCTGGGATCAGAGGAGGACCTGGGGACCAAGTTTCATGCTCTAGACTGAAGAGCAGAGGGTTGAGAGACTTGGGAAGGTTTGAGCTCTGCCCCAGAGTACTGGGGAAAGCGTTCCTGCCCTGCCGAGCGCGGCTGGCCCTGTCTGACTCCCATGGACCACCAAAACCAGAGCAAGACGGATGCTGGGACAGGACAGCTGTGTAAAGCATTAAAAAAAGGTGGGTGGATGCAGATGTCATCAGGTCCAGAGCACCAACACAATGATACCCGTCGGCTCCACCAGCCCCGTCTGCGTGCTCCCTGCCAGCCAGGGAAAGCACCCAGCCCRTGCCTCTCGCCTGCCAAAGCACATCCAACCCGTATGCCGTGGTTAGCTTGATGCTGACCTTGCCATCCCTTTTCCCATTTCTTGACCCTTCCTTTCTCCACCTGTCTCCTTCCAAATAAACATGCCTGTAATTACTTTTCCCCCATTGGTCCTCATTTTGCTACATCAATCCCCAAATKTAGTATTCCTGACGCCATTACCTAGGCAATCTCAGCTTTAGCTGGTATTGCCAATCTGGTTTTACCTAGCTGATACTGGCCTTGCAAATCTGCTCCCCAGGGGRTCCCCAGTGCTCCCCACCGTTATCTGAGAAGTTCAGTTGTTTCTCATTTCCCYCCCTTGGCCACCGTGAAACCCAGCYGCACTTTGCGCACCAGCTCTGAGTTTTGATGCTCCTCACGCTGTAATCTGTCACATCCACTGATTTCAGTAGTTTTCTATGCTGGGTTGGAGTAGCTGCAGTGCCAGGGGCAGATCTCTGGGTAGTATTCTTAAATAGTTGTTTAACCCTAGACAAGACCTGAACCACATGCAGGAGATGTAGCAATAGGAACACGCTGGTTTGAACATCCCAAGGATATTCAAAATTCTCAAGAGCTGTTGTAACTAGCCTGGAGGAGAAAGGGAAGGTGAAGGAGTGGGGGAAAGTGTCCCCCTTCCTTCTCCTCCACAAACTGGCTCTCCGAGGAGAAAARGTAAAGAGTGTAATTATTAATACTTTCCGAGAGGTRGCTTCCAAGGTATAGAGATGACAGCAATGCCAAGTACAAATACCAGATTAGTCTCACGACCGATAATTTTATCATATCATAAACCAGTGTTACAGAGTGCAGCAAAATGATAACTTTGACCCAGCTCCGAGCAGTGATAAACAGCACAACAGGGAATATAGACTGCAAGTAAGGTATTACATAGCACAACACTGAGAGCCAGCCCCACAACTTTGAGAGCAAATAAATCAACTTTGACCAGCGACTGTTAAACCCATATAATGAATGCTTACAACAAATTTGCCTTAACCCGCTCTGGTCAGATCTCTTGTTATCTCAACCCTTCGAGCCCCATGTTGGGCGCCAAAAGGACTGTTGTGGTTTAACCCAGCAGGCAGCTAAACACCACCCAGCYGCTTGCTCGCTCCCCCACGGTGGGATGGGGGAGAGAATCRGAAAAAAAAAGTAAAATTCATGGGTTGAGATAAAGGCAGTTTAATAGGACAGAAAAGGAAGGGAAAATAATACTAATAATGATAAAAGAATATACAAATAAGTGATGCACAACCCCATTGCTTACCACCCACCAACCAATGCCCACCCAGTCCCCGAGAAGTGATCGCTGGCCCCCGGCCAACTCTCCCCAGTTTATATACTGGGCATGACGTCATATGGTATGGAATACCCCGTTGGCCAGTTTGGGTCASCTGTCCTGGCTGTGCCCCCTCCCACTTGTCACTGGCAGAGCACGAGAAGCTGAAAAGTCCTYGACTAGTGTGAACACTATTTAGCAATAACGAAAACATCGGTGTGTTATCAACATTATTCTCACACTAAATCCAAAACACAGYGCTATACCAGCTACTAGGAAGAAAATGAACTCTATCCAGCCGAAACCAGGACACCTGGCCAGGCTGCTTAGCCTTGGGCTAGAGCCTGGGCAGCGACTGCGTCATTTASCTGCAGCCCCAGCCGGCAGGACAGACATTTTCAGACAGGACGGACAATGACCTTTAAGACAAGTGGAGCTTACAACTAGCTCAGTACAAACTGTATGCCAAGCAAAACTTTTTGGTTTGTTTTTGATTTTTTTTGTGTGTTAAAAGGAGGCTGCTCCCACTCAGATTCTGCCYTTCACGTTGTTTTGTGGCCAGCTGTGCATTTTCATTTTTTATTTAACTTTTCTTTCTCCCTGTGCCCGGCAGAGTGCAGGTTCTCTGTTGCCATCCACTTGGTTCCTCGATGCAGGGCCGGGTGTTTGCGGGGTCATATCACGCGTCCATTGGCATTTTGTCATCGCAGTGAAGGGCTGCTGCATTCTGCATGCAGTTTACGTGAGCTTGGGACGTCTGAGAAGCTAAAAGCCACTGGCAGCAGTGCAAAGGCACGGGCGCAGGGTACAAGGAGGAAAATGCAATTTGTCGTAAGGAACAACAGCCCTGTGCTTTCCCCAGGAACGTTCCCTCCCTGGAGCAGCACATTTCTTGGGTGGCCCTGTGGGTCCTGGCTGCTGGGTTCTGGGTGCTGCGCCAGTCCGGGTACTGTGCATGTCCRGGTGCTGGGCATGTCCGGGTGCTGGGCATGTCCAGCTGTTGGGTGCAGGGTGCCGGATCATGGGTACTGGGTGATGGGCGTATCTGGGTGCTGGACACATGGAGGTGCTCCATGCTGGGCATGTCTGGGTGCTGGGCACTGGGTGTGCTGGGTGCTGGGTGTGACCGGGTGTTAGGCGTGTCGGGGTGCTGGGTGCTGGGTGCTGCGAGTGCAGGGTGCTGTGCATGTCTGGATGCTGGGCATGTCCGGGTGATGGGTGCTGTGCACTGGTTGTTTTGGGTGCTGGGCATGTCCGAGTGCAGGGACTGGGTGATGGGTGCTGGGCCCTGTGGGTGCTGGGTGTTGGGCACTGGGGGTCCTGGCTGCTGGGTTCTGGGCGTTGGGCCAGTCCGGGTGCTGTGCATGTCCGGGTGCTGGATGCTGGGCACTGGGTGTGCTGGGCATGTCCAACTGTTGGGTGCAGGGTGCCGGATCATAGGGACGGGGTGCTGTGCATATCTGGGTGCTGGGCACATGAAGGTGCTCCAGGCTGGGCATGTCTGGGTGATGGGTGCTGGGCACTCTTGGTGCTGGGTGCTGGGCATGTCTGGGTGCTGGGCACGTCTGGGTGCTGGGCACGTCTGGGTCCTGGGTGATGGTTGCTGGGTACTGAGTGCTGGGAATGTCCGTTTGCTGAACGTGTGCAGGTTCTAGGTGCTGTATGGTGGGCGCTGGTTGTGCTTGGGTGCTGGACATGTCTGGGTGCTGGAGCTGGGGTGCTCGGTGCTGGGCACTGCACACTGGTGTTACTGGGTCTTGGGCTTCCCTGGGTGCTGGGCACTGTGGGTGCTTGGTGCTGGGCATGTCCTGGTGCTGGGCATGTGCGGGTGCCAGGACCCGAGGGGATAACCCGGCTGGCAGGGCAGGACCTCACCAGCCAGGACCCATCCCGCCATCCGCAGYGAGGGAGCAGGGCAGGCCAGGGGGACAGCCAGGTTCAGCCAAGATCCTGGATCACCAGACAAGTCCATGGTGACAAGGCAGGTCCAAGGTCAAGTTTAGGAAGTCAATCCACAKCTCAGGATCAGGTCCAGCAAAAATATCCAGCCTCAGACATAGCCCTGGGATGGCCAGGCAGGGCCAYGGTGATGAGACAGATCCAGTATCAGTCCAGGACGTGAGTCCACAGATCAGGGTCGCAKGGACAGCCAAGGTATGGCTGTGGCTGAGCCAGAGACCAGCTTTCCTGCAGAGCAGCTCAAGCAGATACTGAAAAGTCCAGGGCTCAGATGAAAAGGGGCTCCTGAGCCCACGGGGAGGGTGTGGAGGGGAGGCCCCAGGTGAGGCTGCTCAGGGCCATTAAGGGCTATTAGTGCCCTCAGGGCTCTGGCAGTCATTGATCAAATTGGTCTGCAAGACCATATGCTGCAGACAGGGTCCTGAGGCGCAGACAGATTGTTTTTAACAGATCATTTTCTTTGCCATTCACCGTTTAAAACAAAAAAATAACATCCTCAGTTGGTGTAAATTAAGATTTTCTTCTGATTAATAGTGGCGATTAGCTGCTCTCTGCCTGCTGAAATGATCCATTAAAGGCTCAGGTTACAAAATATCAGAACTGCATCTTTGGTATCTTAGATCATGCAGTTTTGAATGATGTCAGTRTTATAGACATCTGAAAGCATGCTGCTTCTCAAAAAATAAAATAAAAAATAAAACAAAAAATAAAATAAAATATAATATACAATTTTATTTACATTTGAAAAATCAAAACAGAAGAGAAGTAAGGTGCAATGAATTCCTTTTCCTAGACAAACTGTAGTAAACCCAGCAGTGCTTCTCCTCCTGTAGCACCCTGGACACCAGTGACAGCTGAGGGCATTATCTGAGCTCCAGCCTCGAGTTAAGCAGCTGAAAAAGTCTGGAGGTGGGGTTAAATKAAAATATTACAGGTAGATCCTACCTGCCCCAAAAGCATCCTGCTCAGTGTGGTACCTGCGGCAGGTGTCTATGAATATGAAAGAGCTGCTCCCTGGGGCAGGCTGAGAACCAGGCACTGGGCAACAGTCCCTTCCCTTTCCCCTTCCCTTTCCCCTTCCCCTTCCCTTTCCCCTTCCCCTTCCCCTTCCCCTTTCCCTTTCCTCCTTCTCCCCTTCCCCCCTTCCCCCCCTCACTGTTCACTTATCCTGCAGGAGCCACAAACCGGATCCAGCTCTCAGCTGGGAGAAATAACGGCAGGGTTAGCGGTGGGCATTGGACACCTAGAGCCCTTTGGAGAGCGAAGTGAGAAGGGTAACTTCAGGTGGTTTGTGTTCTGAAAAGTCCAGGGGTTTGGTAAATGCAGCCACACGGATCAGCTGTGCTGCCTCCTGTAAACTGAAATGTCCTCTTAATTCAGCTGGAAAGAGAAAGAAATGAATGCACTGGAGAATTAATAAAAAATGAGCTAAACACGAGATCATTGTGCTGACATTAGCAATTATCACCCTAAACACTGCTGCAGACATTCAGCATCAGGAATAGGTGATCTCTGATAGCAGAAACCCTTATGCTCACTTCCTCAGGTGCAGACTGGAGTAATTTCTTTAGAYGAACCACACCACAGAGAGCATCCAAAAAAGTGTAGGAGAAATTGGGGGTTGTGTGGTGGGGGACAGACAAGTCATATGTGAAACCTGTCAAGAGAAATCACATGCAATTTCATACAAATACATCCAGCTGATTTTCTAGCACTTTTCCAACTTCCATAGAAGTTTGGGTTCTGAGGGCTCTGATGGGCAGCATTAGGGTCATCTAGTCTGGCCTCCTGCGTATACAGGYCACATAATTTTTCCCAGAAGTTGAATAAAGTGTATCTTGGAGATGCATTCCAAACAGTGACACTCCATGAGCTCASCCAAGCCAGACCTTTCAATGAACAATCCCCTTATTGGTAAGAAATGGCACCTTCACTGGAGGTAGCAAATTTTCRCTTCTAGCTGTTAAATCTTGCTAGGCCTTTTRTAAACACACATAGAAAGGCCTCCTTTCCAGATGTCCTGTTTTATAAGTAACTCAATAGTCAAACTACCTTTCTACTATTGTTTTAAATAAACTAAAACCAGGCAGTTTCTCAAATTGAATCTTAAGACTTTAAGTTCCTTTTTTCAAGTTCCTTTGAACTCTCTCAAGATGTTCCAGATCCTCCTACAAATGTGTACACCAGAACTGGGCTCCCATTCAACTGTACAGGACCCCATCCCCCGCCTTTACTTGATATACTCCCTCCTTTACTTCATCCCTTGCCTTGGGAGAGCAAACACCAGCTGGGCGGATGGGACTTACCCCTCCAGACCCGGGAACAGGAGCCCCACTGCAGGACTGAAGCTGCTGCTTGTGTCTTTGGGTCACCCGCACCACGTTTGTTCCTCAGGTCAACAGGCTGCCAGCAATGTGGGTCTTCTACATCCTAAGGAAAAAGACATTCAAAGCAAAGTTGTAAAGAGAAATGGACATTTGTTGGCACTCAGGAAGACAGAGGAGATGAAATGGTGTGTGGGGAGGGAGCAGGTGAACTTACTCTACAACAGCTTCTGACTGTGAACAGACTATTGGCACATTCCGTGTTCAWACATCTGATGCTAGGCTATGTGTGGGATCTGCCTACTATGAATTAAGAACAAGAAGTAGCAAATTGTGCTGTCASKCAGACRYRTCTGGAGAAATCCCAGCGTATAGTTGCTTACAAAAAAGCAAGTGACCTGCCTGGAGCCAGAAAATGGAACCGAAGCTGAGAACTCTCTACATTTGGAAATATGTAAGCTGGCAACASTRGGCCAAATTTACCACTGAGACAAGCAGCACAATCCTCCTAAAGCGAACATGCTTCTATCATCAGACCCAAAATTGGTCTTATCCACTCTTTATAATTTAAACTGCTGAGGAGACCAATAGGGCAGTACTTAGTATGTGTCCTTTTCAAGCATGCACTTTTCATTAAGTAAATTTTTTTAGACAAAGAACTTTTCACTGGAAGATGAGAGGATCTGCCTGATGAAATACTGACTCTCCCAATTCATATTAGGTTCTCAAGCATCATTCAACAGCTCTGAATTAACTAATGGCCATCACGGCAAATGGAGTTCCACCTTAACCTTCAGTTCTTGTCTGAATTATATGAATACACATTGTTTATCACTAATGAGCTCTAGAATATGATGTTAACAGAAGCAATTAAGGCCCAGTGTAACTGTCTGCAACACTGTGCTGGAGCTGAATATATGGCTAATGAATCACTTCCATAGTTCAGTTCCAGTTTCCTTACTGCAAACTGTACTTCAGATGAGTTGTCCAGGYTGTTGCCTTTCTTTTTAAGCGCAAGCGTTTGTATTGAATTACTTGCATGTGTGCAGGAGGTTGCTTATATAAGAAAGAAGCAGATAGGTCCTTCGAAGAGCTAGCCTAGGTTTGKTTTTTTTATTTATTGTTCAGTGATAGCAGCTACCTTCAGTGAGATGTGTCATATTTAGACCACCTTTTCCTGAGCCTGGCATAGATTTAAACTTCTCCTAAAGTGTTTAAGTTCAGGAGAACAAAGCTTAATTCAGAGCACTGTTTAGCCAGGCCTGCCAGAGCCTGACTTCTTGTGCAGATAATCACAACAGAGAGGTCAGGCACATCAGGTTTTTTACCTGTCTTCACTGACAGATGTTATCATCACACCTACAAGCAGGCTCTACACCGACATTTTTGATCTCTGACTGATGTTTCGTACCAAATTAGCCAGCAGTTTTATTTTTAAGGAGTTATCTATCTAAGCACCAAGATCAAAGCGCCGAGAGCGTCATTTCATTGTGCTGACTTAAATGGCAGTGTCACTTTAATTTGCAATCACTGAAGCAAAACCTCGCCAAAAGCAAAGGAAATACTTCAGCAATTAGCCTGCACTCAACTCAGTGCTGCAGGAGTCACGGTGCTGCAGSAGCCGTGCTACTGAGCTCTGGGATGTCCCCACCACCCAGCAAAGCCTGCGGGTGAGGGTGCTGCCGCTCTGGACTGATGGAGTTGTGTCACTGGCGATGRGAAAGGGAGACTTGCTGGGGCATCTTAGAACAAAATGATCTGGAAAGTAACTTAAAGAAGTCAAGCTTGTGCTGTTATTTTTTGTTTGCTTGCTTGGTTTTTTTTGATATGATATATAAAGGGAAATTGAAAGAAGCTTATTTCATGCAAATTTTAACTTCAGTAATGGCAAAGTTATGAGTGACTTCTGGGCTTACGAGGCTTCTTGGTTTACTCAGCAGCAGACTATGTATTTCCACTGAAAGAGATCAGAATAGAAGATCTGTGCTGTAAGTGTTGGAAAGAATGAACATTAATAGCCAGTTACGCACCRCTTGTAACGGCATGTGCATGGATGAGCTTCCTCTTCTCCACATCCAGTTTCCTTGTGCAGTTCYCTGGCACCTTAAATTCCATGGCTATCCTCTGGATTCTCCAAACCTGACTCAATACTGCAGATCTAACAGGGTGGAGAAATCATTCACAATTCAGACATGGAAAGCAGCATAAGGTGAACCAGTGCCACTTTTACCACTGTGCATTAGTGGGACGTAGCACAACAAGTGTCTTCTTCATTGTCTACATTACCATTACCATTGATTTGTTTTATGGCAGAAATGTCCTCCTGTACAATCACACAGACACAACGCCMTCTCCTCAAATTTATAGTTTCTATCAACAAGGAAAAGAGTGGATAGAAGAGAAAAACCTTCACTCCATTTTACACAGAGGCAATTGAGACATCAAGTGACAAAGCAGTTTACTCAAGGTCTACAGAAAACCTGGGACACCRTTGCAGTCCAGATCTTCACCAGCCAAAGCCCAGGATCAAATGGGCAGTTGGTTCCTTCTGTAAGGCCTTTGACAYGGTCCCCCACAACAGCCGTCTCTCTAAATTGGAGAGATGATACAGATTTGATGGATGGACTATTCAGTGGATAAGGAATTGGCTAGATGGTCGCATCCAGAGAGTAGTGGTCAACAGCTCAATGTCCTGATGGAGATCAGTGATGAGTGGTGTCCCTCAAGGGTCCATAGTGGGACCAAAACTGTTTAATATCTTCATCAGCTACATAGACGGTGGGATCGAGTGGCCCCTCAGCAAATTTGCAGATGACACCAAGCTGAGTGGTGCGGTTGACACGCTTGAGGGACAGGATGCCATCCAGAGGGACCTGGACAAGCTCCAAAAGTGAGTCCATGTAAACATCATAAGGTTTAACAAGGCCAAGTGCAAGGTCCTGCACCTGGGTCGGGGCAACCCCTGGTATGAGTACAGGCTGAAGGGATTGAGAGCAGCCCTGCAGAAAGGGACTTAGGGGTGCTGGTGGACAAAAAGCTGGACATGAGCCGGCAATGTGCGCTCACAGCCCAGAAAGCCAACCGTACCCTGGGCTGCATCAAAAGCAGCGTGGCCAGCAGGTCAAGGGAGGTGATTCTGCCCCTCTGCTCTGCTCTGGTGAGACCCCACCTGCAGTRCTGCGTCCAGCTCTGGGGTCCTCAGTACAAGAAAGACATAGACCTGGTGGAGTGGGTCCAGAGGAGGGCCACCAAGATGATCAGAGGGATGGAATACCTCTTCTAGGAGGGCAGGTTGAGACAGTTGGAGTTGTTCAGCCTGGAAAAGAGAAGGCTCCAGGGAGATCTTATTGCAGCTTTTCAATATTTAAAAAGGGGATTATAAGAAAGATAGGGACAGACTTTTTAGTGATAGAACCTGTAGTGATAGAACAAGGGGTAATGGTTTTAAACTAGAAGAAAGTAGATTCAGACTAGCTATAAGGAAGAAGTTTTTACTATGAGGGTGGTGAAACACCAGAACAGTTTGCCCAGAGAGATTGTAGGTGCCTCATTACTGGAAATGTTCAAGGTCAGGCTGGATGGGGCTCAGAGCAACCTGATCTAGTTGAAGATGTCCCTGCTCACTGCAGGGGGTTGGACTAGAGGACCTTTAAAGGTCCCTTCCAACCCAAACCATTCTGTGATTCCATGATTCCTTTTATGGCCACCAGCAGCAGAGCCCTCCAGGACCATCCTTCAGTGACCRGACAGCTGCGTGCCTACACCGCTCCATGCCCCTGTGTGGGACAGACACAGGTAATTTGGGACAGAGACATCCCCAGAGCTTGTTTGCTCATCAAGGCAGTGGGAGGAGAGTTTGAGCCCCTTTACAGATCACCGCACAGGGCAGGAGCAGCCGCCTCCTCTGTGTTTACTGATACCTCAGAAAGCCCCATCCTTCAGCGCTGCCATCTATTCGCGCTTTTTCAAGATGCCAGGAACTGGGCACCGAACACCCCACGCCAGCCCTTGCCACTGACAGGTGACCATGTTGTCACCCGCCAGCAGCAGGTGGGCTGTGCTCACAGGCTTTCTAGCAGCCTGCTCGGTAGCAGTCCCGGGGGGCAGGACTCGGCTCCCCTCTGCCCGAGCCATGCAGGGCACAGCTGGGACACTGCTGTGTCTCCGGGGTGGCTGCAGGAAGCGTGGGCTCCTCCCCACCAGCCCCCCCCCAGCAACCCCCTGCACAGCTCAGCTGCTGGAGGCTGTCCGTGCCCTGCACCCCAGGCTCTGCTGGGACGGGGTCCCAAACTCCTCCACCCCAAGCTGAGGAGCCCTTCCCAGTACTCCCCTGCTCTGGCGGGGAGTGGAGCGCTGCCTGAGTCTTGTAAATCCCCTTTTCCCTGATAGAGCTTTCTCAAGGGAGAAAGCTCACAGCCAATCCTTATGAGAATCCTTTTATTCATTAAGCYGTCACTTCTAAGGGAATCAAGCTCTTACCACGCACAGCCGATAACCAGCCCTGCATCCTTCTGTCAGCCACACGATGGCAGAAGAACCAAAGGTCATTGCAAAGCTCTTCTAAAATATCTGCTGCAACCAGGGAAGGCACCTGCCCCTGGACCTGCTGGTGAGAAGGGTCTCGCCTCTAACCCAGACCCCACCAGGAATCCWGTCCTGACAAGAGAAAGCGGGCAGGGGGGCTGTGCTGCCTGTCAGCTCCTCTGTGGCTTCTCCACAGCGAGGTCACAGCTTCATTTCTTCATGTAAGAAGTCTCACATCATGCCATCACATAGCCCARACATCACACAGGACCCCATTAGTCTCCACRCAGYCTGGTGACCACAAGGGCCTGAAGAACGAACTCCAACATTTCAAAACAGTAGGCAGCTGTAAATTCAACAGCGCAAGGCCCTGAGCCCGCTGCCAGAACTAGACCTGCTTTGTGCAGGCAGTCACTTGGGTGACCTCCAGAGATCCCTTCCAACCTGAACTACTCCATGGACCAACCCRTTCCAGGTCAGCCTCTGCGGGCAGTTCTGCTCCAGCATCCCTGCACACGCTTCCTTTTGGCAATGGGGCCTCAAACAAGCTGCTTTTGAACCGGAGCTGTCATAAGGGCCTTAGGGTAATCTTCTCACTACACAAGAACTGCTTTAAACACCCAGGAGCTATGCTCACAGTCTGCAGTGAAAGTGTTTTTCCCCTCAATCAGCTTACCTCCTCTGTAAGGCTTCTTACCTCACAGCACTAAACCAGCTTCAGGTGATGTCTTCACAGGAGACAAGTTCCACATCAGAGCCCCAAGTGCTCACACTAACAAGCCCTACTTCCAGCTGTCATGACATGAAAAATAAACCCGTATTGCCCAATATCAGGTGGGAGAAATCCGAAGGAGTGTAAGTGAATACGACCCCACTGACTTCCCACACCAAAAACCATCATGAAATCCAAAAATAGTGCCTTACCATGTTTTGGTTCTTTCTTACGTTATTCCAAAGACAAGATATTCTTTGGGCAGCCTGTCACCAGCCACATGGCACAGAAGAAGCATAAGCACGTGTCTCCAGGGCTGGGAGTGGAGCGGCTCCTCTCCTTCCTGCTATGCCACAGCCGTTTCTCTCGAGGAACAGGAGCACTGTCTGTGCGAGGGACTGTTGCTTGTCACAAAAGCCCGCGTCACTGCCAGCAGTCCAAAAACAGTTAGTTGCAGGACACAGACAGTATTTTGAAAAAGGATCTGATGGACTCTCC
>JASVER010000263.1:25496-101477 GCA_030449065.1 Oceanodroma leucorhoa | reverse complement strand
ACAAGTGGCTCAACATGAGGGGAAAAAAGTAACTTCCAGAATTCGTATACCTTGTAAAGTGATAAGTAGCAAGGCAGCTCCAAATGTTGGCATCTTCTGTTTTTAGGCACTTAGAGGCTGACCCACAACTGTAGAACTACATTCTGCTCAATAGTTGGTATACAAAAGAAAGACGGGCAGAAAGTGGCAGCAAAGTGTTGACCTAAGCGTACCACTCTGCCCTCATTTGCCGCCGAGCTGGACACAGCTAACCAGCACTGGCCTCTGGTTTCCTCTGCTGCAGTTGGGTTTTCATGCTGAAGATTGGTACCAGCACAACTGCAAMGAGAGTAGTGACAAAGTTGCTCGGAGTATTTATATTACTGTTACCTGTACTGCTAAAGCTTYATGGAARGCTTATGTTCTAAGGAGAGAAATTTTGACCTTTTCTAAATGCAGCATCAGACCAAAGACTCAAAGTCTCTGAGGGGATTTTGATGGCCAATGGAAAAGTGGCAGCTGCTTACCATGATGTGCAATTGGGACAGCTTTCAGCCTAAGTAAAACCAGCACAGTGTGACTCTTGAGTTCAAAAGGCCAAGTAAAACATCTCTGTACAATTTTTAGGTCTCCACAGCAAGACATTGATGCATCTGCACCCCGGACTGTTTCCCACTTCAGCGAGGTGAGTTTTAGKCTTTCTCCAGAACAAAAAGCTCCAGCTGAGGCGAGTCCCTTCAAATGAAGTCCCCTCTGCAAAATCTGAGCAACACAGAGCTTATCTGGTGAYGCATTATCCCAGCCTCCTGCAAATCTGCAGTGCCCCTGCATCAGGCATTTCTTTAAGGTCAACAAGAACATGCACCTGCAGCACCTGGTGAGACCAAGAAAAAAATCCAACACGGCAGCGCTTTTCACTTACACCTGGCTGCTACACAGGACATAGCTCTGCCCATCAGAGGCTTTTCTGTTGCCAGATAACAACGATGGCAAAAGCAGAAGAGCCAACAGTTTTGTTAGGTTGTACTTCAGCTCTTTCAAGTTGGGGGTTGGGTTTTGGGCATCTTTCTCTGCTCAAATCTTCTGCTCCACCTCCTTTGGAGCTGGGCAATATTTCCTTCAGAAAGCTGCTTCAGGCAACCACTGCTTCCATTTCAGCGCCACAGATCAAAAAGAAGTCAAAGGACATGGAGGCGTGCCAGATAGAAAGGGACCCGAACCACCAAACACCAAACAGCAACATGGTCAGAGCTGGTGAGATACAGGACTTGGCATGGATTGACGAGGGATTTGCAGCTGTGCAGTGGGAGGTGGCCATCAGGGCCACCGAGGTGCTGTCGCAAATGGGCAATTTAGATGGCTTATAGAACCACTGTCAAAAGGTGTCAGTGAAAGCGGTGTTAATGTTGTAACAGTGTGACTTAACAAAGTTCGATGGCAAGGTTCACTCTGTTACKGTACTGCACAAAGGACGTAACAATGATTCAAAACTACCAAGACAAAAAAGTTACAAAGACACAAATCAAAGCTACCAAGACACAAGGTTATGAATTGTATCTGTCACTTACCAAAGATCTGCCGCKGGTGAGAGGTCTCTCTGCCTCGAGCAGCAACCTTGAGAGGTGTCCCAGCTCAAGGGGAGATCTCCGCCATGCAGCCACGCTGCCTAGCAGGGAGAGCTCAAAGAAGGCTCACTCAGGCTGTCATATTTATGGAATAAAGYGGTTGGCTTGTAGTCAAATTACATGCGATGGGAAAGGTATGCATGAGACTCCTTGTACCCACAACTGTCTTTGTTCCTTGATAAATGAGTCCTGGAAAAGCCACCTGCTAGTCACGTGTTAATCGCGTGATCGGTGTTCCAAGCTCGTATGCATCCATGCTCACTGTGTCGCTCTGTTCCTTCGTGGRTTTTCAGAGAACAGTATGGAACGAGACAAGCTCTTGGCCCGGTTACGGCTYAGGCCTTTACCTCCTTTGGAGCCTGAACCAAACCATCACTAGTTTGGTTAAGGAGTCGAGCGCATCCGTCACAAACATATTTGTGCAGCAGGTTTGAGCATATCCACTTGGTGCAGCAAGTTTTTGCGTATTCAGGCTGTAAAGCAGGTTTTTGAAGCAGGTTTATGCTGTGAATTTGTGCACGTCCAGTTAGTGAAGGAGGCATCTGCAGGGGGATGGTGCCTATTCAGATTGTGCATCCAGATTCTGCAAATTGACTTTCTGCAGCAGGTTTTGCTTAGTTTGTTTTACTTGCATGTTACTGCTGCAGGTTTCTGCATATCACCCAGGCCCTGCGGCAGTGTGGTTACAGGTGTCAAGGCACGTGGGAGAATATAGTCAGGTACATAGAAAGCTTGTCACCTCCGATGCTCTGGAACTTCACTCCCAAACAAGTGCGGGATCCTGATGAAGTAAGAGAAYGTTTGAAAAAACAGATGCCCTGGCTATTCCAGAGAGGCACAACTTATCGCACAGTGCTGGSGCCTGGCCTGCACCTACCGAACACTGCTCAGTACCATTCAGCACCCTCAAGAAGAAGAGAGAATCTCTTGATCTGAWGACATACCAACAGACACTGTGGCTAAACCAGAGACACAGCCTTCAACTGTATCTGTTGCCCCTATAATTAAGAAGAAACAATGGAAGCAGAAGTCAACTCATTTAGTAAGGGGTGAAGAAGCTTCTCCTAAGAGGGAGCAGAAGAGAGAATTGGAAAAGGCTGCTTGTTCTGTAGCAGAGCAGTCACAAGAACAGGAGGGGAAAAGGACTGAAATCATAAATGAGACAGAAACCACCCAATCCCTATCCCTAASTGAGATGCGATATATGTGAAAATATTTTGGCCGTCAACCAGGTGAGCATATTATCAGCTGGTTACTCCGATGCTGGGATACTGGGGACAATAGTCAGGAATTAGAAGGTAAGGAAGCCCAGCAGCTGGGATCCCTTGCTAAGGATAAGGCCATTGACAAAGGGATTGGCAAAGGGGCAGGAGTCTTTGGTCTTTGGAGGTGACTCCTGTCGAGTGTAGGGACAGGTATCCCTTCAAGGAAGATCTTGCAAATTCCCAAAGCAAGTGGACCACCATTGAGGGAGGTATCCAGTATCTGAGGGAATTAGCCATGGTGGAGGTGATCTATAGCAACCTGGATGACAACCAGGTATCCGAAGACCCGGATGAAATCCAGTGCACACGGTCCATGTGGTGAAAGTTTGTATGAAGTGCACAGACGTCATACGCCAACACCCTGGTGATAATGAGTTAGACGGACCCAGAGGCACCAACTGTGGAAGGATTGGCCAGACAACTCAGAGAATTCAAAGAGAATCTTGCTTCCTCCCTACAGACCTGTGTCTCAGCTGTGGAGAATCTGWCCCAACAACTGTCCCAGTTAAAGGATAGGTCTTCCTCACCCATAGCGACCAACGTCTCAGCTGTTAAGTCAGCCTTTTTCTGTTCAAGGGAGAGGGTACCAGCGGCATACACCATGTGCCACCCCTGCGTGACCAGGGGAAGGACATGAGGAAGTGGGATGGTGAGCCCACCTGGAGACTAGAAGCTTGGGTACAGGAACTGCAAAAAAAAACAACAGCCAAAATGCATTCATCCAGGCAAATTACTGCTCCAGTGCCTGTTGGGCAGAGTAGAAGGGATGATCTTACTTTTGACCCTGATGAAGGGACTTCTGGTTTGCAGTTACAAAAATCAAGTAATGAATACTCTGACCAGGACTAGAGGGGCCCTGCCTTCGACCAGGCAGAGGAAAGGGACAACCGAGTTTACTGGACTGTGTGGATTCGATGGCCTGGCACATCAGCCCCACGGCAGTATAAAGCTCTAGTGGACACCGGTGGACAGGGTACTCTCATACCATCAGATTACAAAGGGGCAGAACCCATCTGTAGTTCTGGAGTGACAGGAAGATCCCAACAGCTGTCTGTGCTGAAGGCTGAGGAAAGCCTAACTGGAATGAGTGGCAAAAACATCCTATTGTGACTAGTCCAGAGGCTCGATGTATCCTTGGCATAGACTACCTCAGGAGAGGGTTCTTCAAGARCCCAAAAGGGTACCGGTGGGCTATTGGTATAGCTGCCTTGAGTATGGAGAAGATTAAGCAGTCGTCTAGCTTGCCTGGTCTCTCAGAGGATCTGTCTGTGGTGGAGTTGCTGCAGGTTAAAGAAGAGCAGGTGCCAATTGCTACCATGACAGTGCTCCGGCAACAATATTGCACCAACCGAGACTCCCTGGTTCCCATCCATAAGCTGGTTCGGCAATTGGAGAGTCAAGGAGTGATCAGTAAGACTCATTCACCCTTTAATAGTCCCATATGGCCAGTGCGAAAATCTGACGGAGATAGGAGGCTAACATTGGGCCACCGTGGCCTGAATGAAGCCGTGCCACCACTGAGTGCTGCCATACCGGACATGCTAGAACTCCAATATGAACTGGAGTCAAAGGCAGCCTAGAGGTATGTGTTTTTCTCGATCCCCTTGGCAGCAGGGCTCAGGCCACAGTTTGCTTTGACGTGGAGGGGTATCCAGGACTGCCCCAGGGGTGGAAACACAGCCCGACTATTTGCTGTGGATATCTACAGACTGCACTGGAACAAGGCGAAGCTCCTGAACACCTGCAGTATATTGAAGACATCATTGTGTGGGGCAAGCTGCCCCTAGGGAGGTCCCACTGTATGTGCTGACACGGGCTCTGAGTCATGTGAGGCTCAATTAACCCCTTGGTCTTGGGTGCCAGGAGGGCTGCAATAGCGCTGAAAGCAACTTGATTCACGTCTGTTTCGAGCAGTGCCTCACTTTTACAGGGTGTGCGGCTCGGACTCAGGGCCTGAACTGGCTCTGCCAGGTTGTGGTGCCTCCTTGAAGGCCAGGACAGTCCTTTCCGAAAAGCCCTGCTTGCACCTGAACGCTGCCTTCTGCCGTGCAGCAGCCTGGGGTGCTCGTGAGGGTGGTGGCTGGAAGGGCCGAGCCCTGGAATGGGCTGTGTGCTCTGGCCAAGAACTTGATGCTACCTCCCCACCTGCTTTTTCTTTAGAAGAATGGTTTGCTCTATTTGAGTCTTGCAGGTCCCTGTCCTTTGGATTGAAATTGCTTTGAAATTCTTTTAGAAAACTTCCTACTGCAGTATTGCTCTGCTCTTCAAGCCAATTCCAACTGTAAAAACCTTTTGCAGCCTCTTGTGTTCAGGTTTTGGTGGTGGGGGAAGGGTATTTTGGTTTTAAGTTCAACCCTCTTCCTCAGGGAATGTAAATGAGACAGGTGTATTTTTTACATTAGAGATTCCCTTCTGGGCTTTTGTTGGACAATTTCTGTTTGGCCAAGCTCTGGGAGGAGGATTTTGCCACTTTTTCTCCCTGTGAGGGAAAGCTCTGCTCCCACCTGGGTTTACTGATGGGATGTGGCTCCTTCTCCCTTATTTTTCAGTGTGCCAAGCTGTGGCTCGTCCTGCTCTGCAGAACAGGGATCTGCCTGGTCACCGCTGGAGAGAGATGAGACTTGCAGCCAAACGGAGCATAGGTAAAGTCCCCAGTCAGGGAACATTTATTGGGCAGGGTATGGGTGGCGGTGGGGGTAGGGTGCCCTAAGGGGCAGGAGGCCAGGGACTGCCCTGCGCTGGTCCATCAGCCCAGCACAAAGAGGCCAGAGGCACAATAAGCTGTATCTGCCGGACTGGACAGCCGAAGGGCACTCACACTTTCCCTGCACACATCCGATGCAGTCCCAGAGCCCCAGCACCAGCCCAGCTGGCTGGAGAGCCAGGCTGTGGGTCAGCACAGAGTAATTAATAACTCATTCTTCTGTCATTGGGATTACGACCCAAACAGCACCATTCTAGCCGTGCTTTGCCTGTGCTCCAAGCAGAGCTCTGCCCTTCTTGCAGGCTGCATCCAAGGGCAAATGCAGGATTTCAGCTTTGTCCTGCAGCTCAGACCACAATACGGCAGCGTGGGGCCGGGAGCCCATCATGTATTGGGAGTCTGAAAGGGCAAAACTTGTTGCTTAGGGAGTGGATAGGGAGTGATTACGCTCAAAACCAAACTAGCTTCTTTCTAGAGTGGGCTGTCTGTAATCTCAAGTGGGAATGGCCCCTAGCCTCCCTAGAGGGGGTGACAATCCGGAGATCCTGGTTGGGATCTTGGGAGAAGCAAAGCAAAAGCTGTAACAGAACTGCAGGCTTGGGCTGCAGGAGAGCTCGTTGCAGCTTTATCTGGGATGTGCTTGGCAGGATGCCCTGTGAGACTGCACTGCAGGGCCACGAGGCCCAGGGCTGCTGGGTGATCTCCAAGGAGCTCTCATCAAGCCTGGGGGCAGTGAGGCACCCACCCCCCACGCCCCCCCAGTAAAGATCAAGGTAAGGAGCACTTGAACTAGAAAACAGTACAAAAACAACAGAACAAAGACGCTGACCGTTCAAAAACTAATTAAAATACCATTCACAGTACTTTTAAAGGAAAAAAAAAAAAAAAAAGTAGTGAGCATTTTACTTCAAGTAAGTTCTACTGTTTGGGGTTTTGCTAATATCAATGCAGAAACATTGAAAAGTGAACTCTGACAAAAACAAGCTGGCTAAGGGCCTTCCAGGTCTTACAGCTGCTAATCAGTATTGGCTATTCACTGGAAAGGGAGTGCCTCTTTCTCAGCTATGTTACTTGCATTCTCCCAAAGCAACAGTCAAGCTAATGAGTTGTCTGGAATGTCACAACCTCCGTTGCAGTAATGCAGGCAGCTCATTTTCATCTACTTGAGTGTGTAAGGATTTAGATTAGGACCAAGGAGCTGAAACAGAACTTTTAACTGTGCTGTTGGTTCCTTCGCTCACAGGAGACAGACTTCACATTACAGAATGCAGATGATTATGTACATGATGGGGAATACTCTGAAATGCAACAGGAAGAACATTTAAAGGACTAGTTCAACAACAGTTCCATTTCAATCTAATGAAATTTCTGCAATAGAGTTCAGCATGTAAGAGTGACAGGCTTGCTTATTTATCAGTTCTCTTCTCAGCATCTTAACCTTTTTCCCTCTGGGAAGGAACCACACTCCTCCCACTGAGCCAGCAGAAACAGTTCATTTTGTAGAGCACCTCAGTGCTGGGTATGCAACAGCATTACATGAAGTAAGAGAATACAGACTGTGTCCAAAAAATGCAGGCACTGGCACTTTGTAGTATCCATTTCATTTCTACTCCAAACAGCTCTGGCTTTGGAATTCTTTATTTGGTTTGAAGTATGCTGAACACAGACCCTATGTCAAAGTTCTGCCAGGTCTCTTCCCAAGCTTCCCTCCCACCTCTTACCTGCCCGGGTGGATAACCAGTAATCCAGAACATTACTAGATATAAGATCACAGTCAACTGAAGCTACTGAAAGAAGGCAGAAGTTGCCAGCATCAGATATGACTGCAGGGAAACACTGTCCCCCCTCTAACCCTCCTGTTCTAGGCTCCTGGAATACATGTAAAGCAATAAGACTTCCGTCAAAATATAGGGGAGGGAGAAACACCACATTCCCTAGGTGTGTGTCCTCCAGAACTGGTCTCTTCAGGTGCTGCTCAACTCCACCACTGAGCTAGAATTGCACTGCATCGCGCAGCACCTGGAGAGATACCACTGCTTTCCATCCAGCTGGGGCAGGTAAAGCCCTTATCCTGGAGAAGTGCTCTTTGCTGCATGGGGCAAGAGGCGAGGCACAGCTAGCATCTTCACTGTAAGGCAATGTAGGGCCACCCTTCAGCCAGGAGTAGGTCTTGTAGAGTTTTTTTCCATGTCTCTTTTCTGAAGGGTCTGCATTTCTTCCTTCACTCTAAAGCAGCTAGTTCCTCCAGGAGCTGCTCTTTCTCCTGCTGCAGCTCCTGCACCCGCTGTTTGTTCTGCTCTAGTCTGTCCTCCAGCCACTGAAGGAGTGGCCCACTGATGGCAGACATCTGGCTGCAGAGGTTCTTTGTGAACACTGGAAAGAGCAAGAACATGTCATGCCAGTGCAAACACACAAAAGACACAGCGTGCTACAACAACCCCAGAGCCAGGAGCGTTAGAGAAAGCCAAGGAAACCCTTCAACATACTGGCCAAGGCAACCAGACATCCCCACAGGAAAGTCACAATCAGCAGCTTGCTAAACAGGGAAACAAGCTATTTCCGTGTGACCTTTAGACACCCCGGGGAGGGATGACAGACCTACAACAGAAATCTAGAAATCTGCATATTATCAGATTATCATATTATCACTGATGCTAATTAATTTCTAAATTCAGAAGCAAGGAAAGCCTCGTTTATTGAACAGGTGAGAATGGACAATGGGGTATTTATCTTGGAACAGAAGCGGGATTAGGATTCACCCTATCTCACTGGCGAAAGCAAAGATGTCGTATGCACATAACCTGCAGGAAGTGCCAGGAGATGCAAGCATGCSTATCAATCAGCCAGACGCTACTTTAAGACTCACCAAATCCAACATCCCTTTGCTGTTCTAACAGAAAAAAAAAMCACGAACCCAACCCAAAAAAACCCAACCCAATGCCTATTGTAGTTTTAACCAATTGTACAAAGGTCGAAGGATACAACAGCATTCATAAACACCAGGATTAAGTTATTTTACAGCCCTTGATGTTTTCCTTTAAAACATTTAATTACAACTCTGTTCCTCCACTAGATTTTATGTAACAAGATAACAGTCTCAGGGAATCCTCTGGGTTACACAGTGTTTGYGATTGGAAATGAACTGTATGGCGAAGAAAAAGACAAAAGTTTGTGTTTTTATAGTTATTTACAAGTGTCTTTTATGGCAAAGGGAGCTGTCACACAGCTGTGGTCTACTGTCCCCCAAAGTCAGAGCCAAACCAACCCCTGCTCAAGACTCTACTGCTTTGACTCAGAGCAGCATCCTGGATTCTCGCATGCAAAAAAGGAATCCTTACCTGAGCCGTTATGAATCTTGGTTACAGAGTCTAGATGGGTGAGGCTAAGAGAACGAAGAGAATGCAGGTGAGTGACAAGACAGCAGTGAATTGYATATTAGGCAAACCCAGGCTATAGAACCAGCTACCTACAAGTCACTGACACTGAGGCACATCTAAACCTCTTCACTTGTTGAAGGCCTGTACATTCCCAAGGATAACAAAGAGCTTACAGCACAGAAACCTCAGCGCTGAGCACCAGAGGCAGAAAAAAAAAAAAAAAAAGCGCTGATATTTAATCTCATTTTTCAGACTTCTCAGCACTCTTACCCTGGTCAAACACTAATTACTGTCACACACAGACACATCACTGAAGTGCCACCATTAGCTCGCACACGCTCTAGTTCTTTTTTTGTTGCAGCAAAGGAGCAATTACGCTTATGAGGAAATGCTGCTAAATCATTGCATATTGAGATTTTAATAATTATTAATAGAATAATAATTGCTGTGTACAGAAGAAAAATTACTGTATAGTCAAATTGTAATAATGGCAAAACTGCGGTGCATTGAGAATTGTATCAGTAGAAGAATGGTCAACTAGACATAATAAATGAAGGAAGGGAGTGGTGCATGTAACTTCTTTAATCTGRAGTATTCATGCACAAAACAAGAAAAATGGAACTAGAACACCAGGTCCRGAGCATGCGAAAAGAGGATGAAACCGTGCCAACGCAGGAAAAGGTCATTCATCGGACAAGTGAGGAAGACTACGGACGACCACCGGAGAGTGAAAAGACCCTAACCCTAATTTCACTGCGCATGCTTGGACTATGTAAATGAATTCCTGGAACTCATAATCATAAGACCGCCTTTTCCCAGAAATGTGATGAATATGTAAGATGTAGTTTGTATAAATCACTGTTAACTTGATCGCCCAGCGGGAGCACTTATGGTGGAAAATCCCCAGTGCAACCCCAGYGCTGCCAATAAAGAATATCTGCTCAATAGCTTCATTTGCTATTGAGTTTATGTCTTTGTTTCACTTAGCTCTTGTGTGCAAGGCTGAGAGAACTTGAACTCCTTAATGTGAAGGTATTCAGTCAGTTCTACAAAGGCACATGAGCTGTTAATGCTTCTTATTTTCTATACCCCTGCTAAGGTACTTTAAGTACAGCAACAGTACAATACGTTAGCAAAGACAGTCTTTGAGAGGGGTGCAGCCCCAGCGTTGTTACCTGTGAATTCTCCTGTAGGCATCTTGCTCTTCTTGGCAAAGGATCTTGGGCAGCTCTACAGCTGATTCCAGGCACACTTTCCCAATGGTTTCATGGGGGACAACATGAATGGGAATTTCAATCCTTTCATATCTAAAAGGGTGTCAGATACAATTAACTTCAAAGCAGCAGAGAAAAACACCCAAGGACTTCTACAAACCTGCAACAGTCTGTCCAACGCATGGCATTGCTGCAGGTTTACTTTTGGGAACACATGCCTGAGTTGAAAGGCAAACTGAAGCCTCTTATAGCCACACACTCGTCTTAAATTTTAATGATAAAATGCTAAAGGAACTAGATAGCCAGTACCGACAATACGATGCACAGCATGTGTGCGGTTGGTGACTACACCATGCAACCCTGAAGCCTCGACCTCTAAAGCTGAAACCAAAGGGTGGGCCTTCTACACAATGGATTACAAATTCATACCCAGACTACAGTGTCCTACACCAAATCTTAAGCTACTAAATTATCTAGGCTAGATTAATCAGTCCTAATCTTTAGATTCTCTTCAAGCAGCCTGCATTAGCAGAAGTAAGGAGACCTTGTTCAGCCATCTCTATACAATATTTGCTCCTCATGATGAGCCTAGAAGTCATTTGAGACAACCCAGAAAGGAGAGAGAAAATGAAACACAACCTGATGCTGGACATAATATTTTTCTGCTGTACTCACTCTGAGCTCTTCTGGGCCTGAATAGACTGGAAACAGGTATAGAGAATCCTGCCTGTCTAAGAGAGACAGCAGAAAGTCAGATTCCAAGAGGAAAAAAATCATCTAAAACCACACATTCCTTTAGGAAGCAGAATATGCTTTCACATAGCATTTTAACAGGTTGCAAAGGTACMTGCTTTTTGCTTTGATTGGTCTGCTGGAACTGTTTACAAGCAGATACCGACAGACCCATTAACTATGAAAAAAATYTTAAACAATAACTACCTTGAAAACCTAGACAAGACACAGCACTGCCAGCTTATCGCACACGATAGCAGCATCTCCTAAAGAGGCCAGAGGCACAATAAGCTGTATCTGCCRGACTGGACAGCCGAAGGGCACTCACACTTTCCCTGCACACATCCGATGCAGTCCCAGAGCCCCAGCACCAGCTGGAGAGCCAGGCTGTGRGTCAGCACAGAGTAATTAATAACTCATTCTTCTGTCATTGGGATTACGACCCAAACAGCACCATTCTAGCCGTGCTTTGCCTGTGCTCCGAGCAGAGCTCTGCCCTTCTTGCAGGCTGCATCCGAGGATTTCAGCTTTGCCCTGGGGCTGATGTTTCTCCTGAGTACTTGGAGGGTTTATTGCCATTTTTAAGTTGCCTACCTTTGTGTTTTTGTCCTCAATAAAGCAGGAAAAGATAAGCCCTACAAAACCTTGGTCCATCATCTGATACATAGCTTGCGTGCGGACATCTGCAGACAAAGAAATAAGGGAATGAGAACTGCACTGGTCACCAGAGGGAGTGGAAAAAGATTTGCCACCTTCTGAAGAGTGACCWGGAATTTGGTAACAAATGTCACAAGCTTTATTTTAAAGTACTTACTCCAGGTGACTAAGTTAAAAAAAAAATTGATCCAATTTAAAATGTAATTAAATAGCAAATCTTAAAAATACAAGATGAGTTAACAAAACAAGAAATGATCTTAGCATCAGCCTGGTGCCACAAATCACTATATAGCCATAATGTCCAACGCGTATAAGATACTCACACACTTCTTTCAAAAAAGTTCTYGATTTTGCATTAACACTCACAGTTGTCAAAAATCATCACAGCAGACCTATGATTCCCACAGCTTTTTTTTTTTTTTTTTTTGCTATTCCCCACACCCTAGGTCTAATTTTCCTGTCTGGAAGAACAGTAGTGCTAGTAGTAGCTGATCTGTGACTACTGCGTCACGTGCAGTTTGAGCACCTGGGGCACACAGACAGGAATGGGGCTACACTGGACACTGGCCTGAAGCCCACCCGGACAATCTTGTCCTACCAGAGGACATTTGAGAAACCAAACTTTGATAGTTGGGATGTGCAGCTCTGAAAATCCAATMAATTGCATAATACGATTAGCCAGCTGTGAGTCTTCATATAGAACTTAGACCAAGATGCCTCTTACCGACATGCGACGGCCAGACAGTAATATGAGGATGAGAGTGATACCAGCCCACAACTCTCATGGGACGTCCTGTCATTTCAGCCAACCTGTGTGTGAGTCAAGGTGCTTTTGAAACCAATAGAGCAAATGGAAGTCGTTTCTTGTACAAGGAAGAACAGCAGAGTTTTAAAATAATTTCTCATCAGCCAACAGAACTCCAGATGCCTTCAGAGAGGTGACAAGACAGGCAGCAGGAAGCTGATGGAAGCCTCTTCCCCAGCACTGGCAGGACGCCACTGCTGCAGAAGCAAACTGGATTTTGTTTGCATGTGGCAGTAAGCGACATGGCAGCAAGCTGTCCAAAACAGCATCCTTGAGTGTATGTAAGGGAAGCACTCTCCAGCGCACCACGCCTGAAAACAGAGACTTGTCAACCAACCTTTCACCTTCTACTGCTGAACTGCTACCCTCCCCCCAAAAATACTCCAGTTTTACTTATGACCAGATACAAAGAAATTATAAAAAACAATTGTAACACAATTCCACTGCACACGCTGGAACCAACAAAGACTCCAGAGAAGGGCAACTGCCACCACAGCCCTCCAAACCGCACAGCTGTAGGAGGGAAGCAGCAGACAACTTCAAGCCAACTAGAACAAGTCTAAAACACAGCACATAAAAAGAGGTCTGAGGTAAACCRCTTCACTGGTGAGTTTGCTGCCGTCTCTACTAAAGGATATCTCTGCTTCAGTAGAAGCAGCTGAAAGCTGCTCTGGTGAAATTTCCACACGGTCTTTTCTCTTATCGGAGCGCCGCAGGATGATCACAGAATGGATGTGAACAATTCGGCTGGTGTCAACCTAATGACACAGAAGGAAAAATCGATCACTCCTCTGCTAAAGAAATAACCACCCTCAAGGAAAAGGCCGGGTCCTGCACCTTCAGCAGGGAAAAGGCACGCATCGGAGCACAGCCAGGCGTGCAGATGGGAAGCTTTCCTGACTCTAAGCTTTGACTTCCACAGCAGTTGGAACTACGAGTCGGCGCTAGCCAGCAGCGGAGGCCGGCGGCGAGGCGGCACGGCTCTGCCGGGGAACCACCCCCACACAGGCCTGTRCAACGCTCCCTGCCGCGGTGACCGAGCCCCGCTCGGAAGGTAAGAGCCCGCAGACCGCTACCCCCCGGCCCGCACCGGCGCAGGCCGTGAGCCCCGCCCGGGCAGCAGCACCTCCTCCCGCTGTGTCCCCCCGCGCCCCACCCGTCTGCCCCCGGGGCCGCCCCGGGCAGCCCCGCCCGGCCCCGGTACCTCGCCGATGCAGAGCCCCATGACCTCCTCCTTCTCGGTGCTCAGCGCGTGGTTGAGGCACACCAGGAAGGCGTCGGCCTCCAGGTGCACCGCCTGCACCGCCATCTTGCCGCCACCCGCCCGTCTTCCCCCCACCCCCCGGAAGTAGGCGGGGACAAGCCCCACTCCCCCCGCCCACTCTCGGCCGCAGGGCCAATCCCAGAGGCGCTCGCTGGCCCTTCCAGCCAATCGGCGCGGCCAAGGTGTAGCCTGGCTTCCGGAGAGGCGAGGGGTGCGGCGCGGCGGAAGCGCCGTGTCGCTCACGCGAACGGCGGCCCCGGGGTTCCGTGCCGCAGCCGCCGCCCAGGGCGGGACGGGGCGGTGCGGTGCGGGCGGTGGAGCGGAGGGGGACGGGCCGGGGCGGCGCGACCCGACCCAGCTCGGGGCGGCGCTCCGCAGCGCCGGCCACTGGGGCCTGCGGGCGGCCAGGGGCAGGCTGCGGGGTCAGAGGGGAGGGCGGGGGAAGGCTTTGCTCGGTGCACACGGCGCTGGCTGTCACCTGGCGCGGGGCTGCAGGTAGGTCACGGGCGGGCGGCCCGAGGGGCCCGGCCCGGCGCCTCCCGCTCCGCCCGCCGCCGTCCCATGCCGAGGGGCGGCCGCCGAGCCCCGCAGGCCCGGCCCGGGTGGGAGGCGGTTGCTATGGAGACGTGCTGCGCCCTCTTCCCGCCGCGGCGGCCGAGGCTCCCCGGCCCTTCCCGCCTCCTCCCCGCCACGGCCGGCCCGCCGTCCGCACCGGCCCCGCACCCCCTCCCCGTCCTGCCCTCTCTGCCCCCCTTGTCCGCACCGCCCCCGCACCCCCTCCTCGGCCGGCCCTTCACCAGGCCCGGCCCCCGCACCCCTTTCCTTGTCCTCCCCCTGCCTTCCCCGGGGCTCCCCCCGCACTGTGTCCATCTCTTTTTGTCTTCCTGTTTCTTTAGATCCTACCAAAGCTAGACCTTCCCTCCCCGAACTGCTGGACAGCCCCGGCTGGTCGGTGAGCATCTGCTACCCCTCAGTAGGTCGGGTGGAGCGGAGAGTGGAGTCACGGAGGGGCTTGCTCGTGGCGAGTGCCCCGGGCAGAGTAGAGTCCAAACCCCCAAGAAGAAGCTTTAGAGTGAGTCAACATGCTCTTACATCACCAGACAGCTCATCTGATCCCTGACTTGTTGCGAGAGGCAGGCTGGGTTTTTCAGGAAAGCTCAGCTCCCTTTTAGCTCCCCGAGGGCTGCGCGCACGGAGGTGTGCACGCGGCTGCAYGCTCTCCCCCAGAAGGCCGAACTGGCCGGCCAGCCTGGGTCYGGAGGCTGTGCGGCTGCGTTAGCGCAACACCCTGCCCCATTCGCTGAGCTTCAGCATCGCTCTTTTTCCTTGGCGCCTAAATGGCAGCCGAACTCTTCTAACAATCTGACCCAGTCCCCTTTTAAAATAGAAGGTAATAAAGGGTGGAGGTTTTTTCAGCATGCTGAGCTCCAGCTCTGGGGATGGTCCAAGCAGCAGCCGGAGCAATTTCTTTCACTGTTTTCCTAAAATATTTTAATGTACCCAATTTAAAAACAAATAAATTGTCTTCACCACAAGATGCAGTCCACCTCCTGGCCGTTTTCACATTTATTCATATATTGTATGGCTCAGAAATCCACCCAGGTCCCAGAACAGCATTAAACTTCCAAGGCCTGATGCTGAGATGGACAGAATATCTGCAAGTCTTGTTCCTGTCCGTGGGGATTGGGCTTTAAATCTCCCCAAATCAATACCTTAAACAGCTCAGACTTCTGCAGTTATGTTGATGGGAACATTAAAATCTGTGTCAAAGAATGATGCTGCAATCCTGCAAATTTAAGCTCATTGTTTTTTTGTYGGATGTGGTGGTTTTTTTAATAGATTATGAAGCAAGCGATATAAGGAACAGGTTTTACAACTTGTTTTAAATATAAGTAAGCTTACTTCTCCTTTCACCCATGTCTTCCTTCAGGCTTTTTTATTGCTTTCTGATAAAATCTGCAAAAATAGGAATTGTATATGGTTTTCCCATCTTAAAGTTTCAAGTGCAAATGTCTAAGCGCATGCTTTTTCAAATCTCTTGTTTCTTTTGTATGTTTGAGTACTAAACACAGACCTGTCTTACTTGAAACCCAATTGACGGTTTTGCCTGACCTCAAGATGTTATTTGTGGCACTAACTGGGCACCTTCATAACAGTCTTAGAGACTGTTGAAAAGAGAGGCCAGACTGGGCCTTTGAACTTTGGCAACTGAACTCAGAGCTATGGAGTTCGGAGGAAGTTTGGGACAAATTAGTGGGGCAAAGGGTGAAAACACGTTAATTGCTGCCCATTCTGCAGTGTCCTCTGCATGAGACCTTGTTCTGTCGGTCCTGTATCTATCATTACTACCATGTTCATACACAATAAACACAAACATACATGTTGTGCTTTAGTCCTCCTACCTGTAGTTCAGCAAGACTGAACCAGGTTAGTATTTGGATAGGAGACCTTCCAGGAGAGTTTACTTGCTGTAGGAAATAGTGTTCACTTACTGAGTAATATTTTTCCAATACTGAGTCTTCTGGTTCTGGGGATGATAAGCTGTAGAAATTCCAGCTTTGAATGGAGTAAAAGCAAGTTCTGGAGCATTTTTGGTCATGATGGAGCTTTTGGCAGTTTACTGCAGAGTAGGAGAGTATCCTGGCCAAATTCCAACCTGGGTGATTACATTCAGCTGACTGAAAATGAGCAGTGGCGATTGCTGCATTTCACTGTTGGGCAAAGTGATTTCCACACGTGGGCTTAAATTTGTAAAGTGACTTAGGGTAAAGCAGAATGAAAAGGACTTACAGAAATGTCCCTTTAACTCTCATAGCTTATTCTTGAAGGCCTTGTGAGGCTTGTCGGTCTGCTGTCACATTCCTCTAAATGCCAGTGATCCAGCTGCTGGGGCATTGCTTGGAATGGCTGTACCGCATCACGGGATGGTCTTCAGAACAGTGGTGCTTTTTATAATGCACATGCACATTCCCACACATCAAGCAAGGAAACAAACAGAATGGCAGAAAAAGAAATAATAAAATAACATTCAAAGTTTTCTTTGTTAGAAATTAAAATACTGTGACAGTGCTGTTCAGGCTGATCCGTGGTTGGTGTTTTGTTTTCAAAAAGGCTAAGTGATCCTTTGATTCAAAAAGGTAGAGAAGCACTGGTGTAAGATATAGAAGGCAACATGGAAGTGTATTTCCTGTTATATACGTACCCCAATGTATAACAATTTTTTTCTCTCCCTGACTTTCCCTACTTTATTTTGTACCCAGATTTCTTGCTCCTGTCTGAAATATGCCTTATAACTTTACAAGTTTTCAGAAGACCACTGTGTTTCACTGGGATAGGAATATTGCATCTGCTTCGTAGCAGGAGGATGTTATATGTATTACAGCTTAATTCTGTTCTACTTTAAACCTAGATAAAAAATGAAGACTGTCTGTACTATTTTGATTACCTCTTCTAGGGTTCAAAGAGAGAATCATTTCCCCTGACCTTCATTTGCTAATGGCTCAGCTTGATCTAACTGGTATACAGATAAACTTGCTGTTAAACAAAAATTCCGGTAGGAAGAACCAGCTCAATGTCCAAAATTCCTTTGCCCCTGCTGGTATCGGTGGCTCTCTGTAACCATCTAAAAGCCGAACTACGCAAAGTCACGAGAGCTATTCACGAGAAGCTTGTATATGAATGGACAATGCTGCCATCCTCTTGAGAGATGAGACGAAGGACCCTTCACAATGGGAGCTCTGCAAGTTCCAAATATGAGAGTCGTGCATACGGAGTTTCATGCTTTGTCTCCAGAGTGATCTTCGTTCTTGTTAAGCTAATTTCACCTCTTGTCACAAGTTTTGCTTTTGGGATTTAGACCATCATTAGCCACGGAACTCCTGTGTAAATCACTTTTTCCTTTTTCTTTTTTTTTTTCCCTATTTTACACAAAGACTGTTAATAGGACTGTTAGTGGAATAAGCAAAGCCAATATTCACAGGGTTTAACTTCGTACCAATAGCACCTTTAGCCCCAGAATGCCTTACAAACACCATACAGCACGCACGTCCCGGTGTACGGCTTGCCATGAAATTTCTGTTCACTTAGGCACCACCTTAGTTTCCCAAGCTGACTTTTAGGGACGTTCCAGCACATAGCATCTCATACAATAAGTCAGACGCCACCCAGAGGTGCCTTTCAGGTTGAGACCTTTCTCCGTGAATGTATTCAGAGCTAAAGAGACCATGTGTGCATCCTGCGGGTTGATGCCGTCCACCTAACGGGAGCATCCTGAAGTGACTGAGGGAATGGCAGAAGGAGGGCATGCTGGCGCTCCTCCTGTCCGGCTGTGGGTGCGACGCGTAGGTGTTTACTGCGATGAGCACCGCAAAACGTGGCTTGTGGCTGCGGAAGAGGCAAGTGTCCTTTGAGCTTCCCAGTGATTGTAGCTTTGCTGTTGCAGGTGCCTCTACTGCATTGCCAGTAACTGCCTGCTCTTTTTGTTACTTTCCCCCAGGAGGAAGGTATGCTGAGGGCTCGGATCCAAAGAGTTCAGGTTCCCCTGGGTGAGGCGCTGCGACCCAGCCAGCTCCCCCCATCCCGGCTGCCTCATATGTGGCAGCTGTCCCAGGGTGAGCAGTACAGGGATAGTAACTCTCGCGTTTGGGAGATAGAGCACCATCTCATGGTAAGGATGGTGGCAACAATAGACCATAGTCATGCCTGTTTGTGAAGTCATTTGAGACCCTTGAGGGACGGCAAAGGACTGTTATTTTGTTGAAGTCCATTAGCTCAGCCACAGTAACTGTAGACGTATTGAACTTTTCCTTGTCGCTTACAGCTTGGTGGTGTTGAAGAACTGCTGCTTAAACTCGTGCCTGGTGATTAATCTGGTATGTGTAGACATTACCCCTGCTTTGTACTGTGCTCTGTTTATTCCCAGTCATTCTTTAATATGAATTTTTGTCTTTCAGGAGCAGTGGCTCTAGGAAGATGTCGTTGTATATTTTGTACAATAAATGATTCTCTCTCCACTGAAATGCAGCCACCTCTGAGGTGGAAGCAGTTAAACAACACACAGCACCATCACACAAGAGTTTAGGACAGGCAGTGAAGAGGAGTATTGTGTCCAAGTGAAACGTCAGGGGGAGTTCTAGGTAGGCAGAATGTAATTGCCCCAAGTGGAGTTTGGCCAGGATGCTGCAGATAATGCCCTAGCGATCCTGAAAAGTGCTGTGGGCCGGTGAATTATCAGAAATATGAAAGGCAGCACCTCCCTAGCTGTGGGCAGGGGCAGGAGCTGAACTGTGGCTCAGAGGGAGCTGAAGTCCCACCACCGCTTTCAGTAACAGCGGTGGTTTGCTGTAGAGGTCTCCCATCCAACTACTAGTACCACCAGTTTTTGCTCGTCTTTTGATCTCTCGTGGAAGATGATAGTTACAGGTGTCACAGCTGCAGAAAGTCAAACTGAGTGTCTGAAATCCCGCTTTCTAGGGATTTGAACAAGATGGAGCTGTCCTCCAGTCTGGTTTTTTTTTTTTGGGGGGGGGGGGAGATTTCCAAGAGGCTTTCTCCTAGAACAAAAAAAAAAAAGCCCTCCTTGTTATCTTTATGGGACATACACAACAAAGTTGTTTTGTTTAGTGGTTTTTTAAAATGCCTCCTGCAGCTCCAGTTWTATGACTAACACCAAATCCTTGGTTGTGTAGAGCTCACAGAGAGGGCTTTTACATAAATACATGCTTTAGTATAAGGTCTAGAGGCACAGAACTGTTAAAAATTAGTCAGCCATGTTAATTTGAATCTTTGCTGGAATCTTTGTGCATCCAAGTGGAAAAGGACACATTTTGACCAGAGAAAAGAAAAAGGTCTTCAAGCCTAGGAACATAAAACTTCCCGTATTCATTGTCTACATTATCATCCTTTAGCCAGACACAGAATTCTTGTGTATGTTGGCAGGCATCTACAAGCAGCAATAGATGTTTTCTGAACTGTCTGTGACAGAGAGGGAAATTGCTCCCAAGGCTCTTTAAAGCCTTGGCTTTAAGACAGCGTCTTGCCCCTCTGCCCCTTGAAAAGCACATTGTTTCTACAGTAACATTTTCCTATCATTTTAGTTCTCTGAACATGTCCCAGAAGGATCCCTGCCAGAAACAAGCCTGTGAAATACAGAAATGCTTGCAAGGTACCAAGTGTCATTTTGTCTTTTTGGTGTCTTGATTTTTGGTGGCACTTAATTCTTTTAACTTAACCCTGTTCTCCTTTCACCTTGAGAAGGAAGAAAGCAAGCACATTAGCATCACCTGGTTGCAAAGCAAACAAAATTATAATGTCTGGTTTTAATAGAATTCCCTTGTGCTTGATTGTGAATAACGAGACACCATTAGTACAAAACAGCGCGTTTGTAACAGTAATGTACTTCTTTCAGAGTATACTCCATGCTGGTAGTGAGATCCCATGTGTAGTCTTGGGACTCAGCTGTAGGCGGGGAGAGCTAGACATTATAATGAGCTCTCTTCCAGCGTGGGTAGTGAGGCAGTGGGTGGATTGTATGAGAAGACTGCAGAGCTTCTAGCTCCAGGGGTATTTTAAGAGCAGGTCAGACAGATGTCTGTCAGGAAGGGGTTAGGTATATGTGATCTGGCCTTGAGGTATGAGGTGGTCTCCCTCTGGAGACCTTTAACACCTGTTTTGTATTAGCTTAGCTAAATATTTGTAGGGGTGAGGGACACTGTGATAATGTGTTTTGGGAGCCTGAGTTGGGGAGAGCAGGCTTGTTACTTGCAGAGGACAATATTTTTAAAAAATTTTGGTTGCTTCTTGGAAAAGGATTTGCCTTATGGAACAAATAAGAGAAAACATTCCTCTGTGCCAAGGCAACTCAGCCATATGGGAAAGAGTTCTTCCTAACTCACCTGGTGGAGCCCTTAGCCAGCATGCTCTGAGCTTCACGTGAGAATAACTCATGCTGTTAGCCCGGGGACAACGAGGCAGGAATCTAGCGATGCCACAGCTAAAATTAGCCAGGCCAGTTCCACAGCAACTCATTTCTGCCTTTAATTTAATTGCAGGCTACAAGCAGGTTAGCTAAAATACAGCAGGGAGAGAGGAGGGGGTCCTGCTGGGCAAGTAGAGGGATGGCTTTGCGGGCTGCAGCAAACATAGTCRTTGCAATCTGTGCAGGTAACACAACCACCCTGGTGGCTGGGGAGCAGCATAGGAGGAAAAGCACCTGGGAAAAAGTAGGGAAAAGCAGTAGTCAGTTATTGGTAGATGTCTGTCTTTCCCAGGATTGTTTTTTGGAAGCTCTGCTCATCTCAAAGCAAGGGCTCAAACAACCCCCTCTACATGTCCCCAACATTTGTCTAGATACTRCCTTTTACTGTCTTCGTGATTTGGAGCCTTCTCCCCCCCATAGTAACTGCACTTAAAAGCTAATGTTTGACCCTGTTTTGGTCCCATCTGTGACAATGTTCTTTTTATAACATTCATGGAGGTTATTCCAAGTGTTTTACCTGTCTAGGTTTGTGTACAGATTTGATCTGCATGGTTGTTAGCAAAGAAGCTCTTTGACTCTGCTACATGCACACTCCACTGTCCACCACGTCTCTAGCTATCGTTTTGGAGTGCTGCTGTTGTTTATCATGCTGTGGAGTTGTCTGAGTTGCACAGATGAAGCAGCTGAGTTGACAGCAATTTTTCCCTGTAAGAATTAATGCGATAGAGGATGTATACAGAGCCTTAACTGCCAAATATGCAGAGACAGTGTACACAGTGTGGAGGATGGAGGGTGGAAGCAGGGCCTTTGGGAGATGCTGGCTTTTCAAAGGCTGGTTTTGGAGTGGGGCGTTGTTCCAAAAGATCTTGCCTGCTTCCTCTGTGAGACTGAATGCCCACTGTAAATTTCTTTTATATTTTGCTATCCATTGTATGACTAACCGTTGTGCTTTTCAGGAATGCATCCCTGACAGATAGTAGGGTGTGCCTGTATGTAGCTGTAGTTTTAAAAACAAACGTGCACAGGCAGAGGAACAGTTGGGAGAGCCTTGGAGCACTCAGCAGCAGCAGGTTATGGCAGAGAGAAATTAGCTCTCCTCTCCAAGGGCCTGCCATGCCTCCTAGGCYGCCAGCTTGCACAAAGCAGTAACATCACCATAACCTTCTTCTGAGGGGTGGCCTCTGTGCTTCCCAGTTAGGGAATTCATAGCCCAGCAATCAGAGCGGACTGGCTTGCTCGTTAACCGGAAGGCATTCACTGCTGCTTTCTGGGCTCTGCAATGGGTGCTGTGTTTGTCTCACATTGGGTTGCTCTTGCTCCTTTTAGTCTTTTAAAAATCGGTGGCGGGGGTGGGGGGTGAGCGCAGCTGTGCAGTGGTTGCATAGCTCATCCGAGGCAGAGCAGGTAGCTCTGCATGCCCTGCGCTTCTCTGCAGACAGGCAGGTAGTTATTAATTCAAGCCACAGACTCAGTCTGCTCACACACACGCAGGGCTTCTCTCGGAGAGCCTGGTGGCCAGCCCCGCAAAGCACTGTGGGCTTTGTCACCTCAGCCAACAGYGGCAGCCAGCAAGTGCTAGGGCAGAAAGGATGCTGGACGCATCACCTGTGTCCTGCGGTGCCTGAACCTGCCGGCGCAGTGAAATCTCTCCGAGCCTGAAACAAAGGCAATATGGAGAAAGTACAGGGGTGGGCGTAGCTGTGCCACGCACAAAAACGTGAGCCCAGTCATCCCMGGTCAGACTAGGAGTTCGTTTGTGTGTCCCAGCTCTGGCAGTGTCCAAGAGGAGAAGCCTAGGAAGGAAAGTGAGAGCAGGTCAAGTAACAGTTGTGTGGCTAAGGGACCTCCTGAACTAGAGATGGGACCTTTGGGTGGAAGGTGGTCATGTCACTGGCTCTGTGCAGTTGGATTCGGCTGCTGGCATCTGGCTAAGCATTCCTGCTAGCGTGCTGCCTGCTTCGGTTACGCTGCAAAGCTCCAGTCTGCCCACAACGGGCCACCGGCAGGAGGTTGGCAGTCACGCTCCTCACCCCTTCCTTTTACAAAACCCGCAGTGCTGAAGGGTGCACATGTCCCTTTTTATACCAAGTCCTCTTTGGATGCTCTTATATTTACACTCAGCTGTAAACCTTACAGTCACATGGCAGCTGGGTTTAAGGCCATGGATGACAAGATCCAGCTTAAAAGCACACAGGCTAAAGAAAGTAGGGATTGAAGGGCAGCAATAAGGGAAGAAGCCTCATTCTTACTGTAGTGAGATGTGATAGCTACAAAACTGGGGGACTGAGGATGCTCCCATCCACAACAGCAAGGCTGCATTTGCATGGCTTTAGATAGCTGAAACTAAATAGGTTTTTGTAGAGCAGAGAAAGKGATGAAATGCTTGTAAGCAGCTCTCGCTTTCCAGAGAAACGCACTGCCCAGCAGCTGAAGGGCTGGGCTAGATGTGTCCCCTCTGGGGACAAAACCTGTTCCCCTCTACAGACTTAGTGTCTCCTTCTTATTTTCCAGTGAACAACTACATGGAATCTAAGTGTGAAACCGTGCTTCAGGAAATGCGGAAGTGCTGCGCCCGGTACCCCAAGGGCAGATCCATCTGTTGTTCAGGGTTTGAGAAAGAAGAAAGGGAGAGAGAAAAGTTTAAGGCGACTTCAGAAGGAATTCCCCCACCACCTCAGTAACACAGTACAGCTCCAGCAGGTGCCGGAGCACGGACTCACCTGCAGAGCTTGTGTGTGTTTTTTCAAGCCTTCTTTAGACTTCCAGGAAAGCCACATCGCTCCTAGAACACACCATCCGGCACACCAAAAAGTATAATGCAGTACCAACAGATGGCCTGGTTAACAGACTTTACTTTCTGTACCAAAACATCATCTACATTGTCTTTGCATCGCATCTGTGTCTGTGAAAAGTCAACTTGATGTTTTTAGAATGCTTACCTTACTCTAATCCATCCTTGCTCTCAAAATGGAGAACTGGAACCAAGTTATTCTGGCTTTTGGAGCAAGAGGTACAGGAAATGAGCTCAGAAGAGTGAGTGAGTTTAAGCGTGACACATGARACAAGCCCATCTTGACACAGCAAAAGTATTGCTGCCATCATGCAGTAGTTCCAGACAACATTTGCCTGTCCAGTGGTTCAAGCTCAAGAATGGGAATCGGGTCTGGGGGTTGTTCCTAGGTCTTGCATAGATCATGAGTGACTACAAGTCACTTTGCCTAAGTGCCTCACTTTCCCACTGGACAGACTTTTGGTTACTTTATATTTGAATTGCCTACACGCTGCTATTTGCATGACAAAGATGTTACAGAAACATTATTTCAGGGATTGCTACAGGAATAGGATTTTTTTTAAAAAGCAATATTCATTTGAAAGATCTGACTGTTGATATAAAATTTATAAATTTATGTATAATTGAACACCTTTAAGCAATATGTTATGAACCCAGCGTAGTTCAACCCGCTGGTACCCAGAGGCCTGTCACAAAGCCCTGGGCTAGATCCAAGAACTGATTTAGGTGCTGCTTACTGAACAAGCAGTTGTAGGCACTTGCTTTCAACACAGCATTCCAGACTCACTCACAAGCCGGCTGTGTCTGGACCCCAGGGACAGATGGCTTTTCAGAAGCTCTCACCTGTGCAGCAGAATTTCCTGTGACCTGTAGGAAGAGCTCGGTAGACAGGTTCCTGCATCACCCTTCAGAGCTGCCTAAGTCTCTCCGTCCCCTGTAGCAGGAGTCCAGGCACCTCAGTGGGTGCCAAGTCCATGGCAGGGCCTAGGCACCTAAATAYCAGACTTCGAACCCACTAGGCCCCTAACTCTGTCATTAGATCTAGCCGTAAAGGACTTTTGTGCTGTGATCAGGTACAACTTACTCATGAAATACAGCTTCTATAAACAGACCACAGTAGTCTAGGCACACTAGTTGAGTGTATTGAAGCCTAGAAGAGCAAACCATCTGTATTCACTGCTCTGAAATACCATGATACAAAATAAATGACTGGAACAAATTGTAGTCTCAGTTTTGTTTTTTATTGAGAACACAACAAGCCGGGCGCCTTGGCTGCCATTCACAGTCCAGAGCTACATGTGGTATCATCATGTTTAAATAGAAGCTGCTTGATATTTTTATAACCGGGGCTCAAGATCAGAATAATTCAGGGCTAGCCTTCAGCCTTCCCCTCCCACCCCCCTCCCCCCCCMAAAAAACCCTTAAGACAAAATAGGGGTTTTAGTATTCTTGAAAAGTAGGGGAAAATGATGACAATGTCGTGAAGCAGCTCAAACACTTGACAAGTAGCTCATTTTTCCCTTTTGCCCTATCTGAACAGCAGCAGTGGAACAAAGTCACTAATAGATGATAAAAAATAAGTATTTAGGCTTCTCTTGCGCCTAKTTGCACCTCGGAAGTATGAACAAGCAGGGCTTCACACCGCGAGCGACAGCTCTGCAGCGGTAACTGGAGACATTCAGAAAACATGGATGTGGCACTTCAGGACATGGTTTAGTGGGCATGGGTGCTGGGTTGACAGTTGGACTCAATGATCTTAAAGGTCTTTTCCAACCTTAATGATTCTRTGATTCTATTAAAAAGAAAAGCCTCGTCTCCATGCCCATTTCTACTCGGGTGGAACAAACTTGCTCAGCAGGGAGGGGCTGAAGCCAGGCTGGCAGCAGAATCACCTCCTGCCCCAGAAGCATCACACTTTTTGGGAACATGGGTGACTGGTGCCAGGATCGGCGAGGAGAGGGATCAGCCCGTGGTTACCTGCAGAGAAGAGGGAAGGCTGGTGGCCTCATGCTACCGGACTGGTTGTAACTGCTCCTGTGGGTCAAACGCAACATGCAGGGTAAGACAAAACCATACTGGTTCCCAAGAAGTCAACAGACCTCACACTTAGAAGCTATTAGAGCAAAACTGTTTAATAAAATATCACTTCAACAAGCATTTACATACAATATATAAAAACACTTTAAAAGCCTAGTGTGTTTTAAACCTTTTCATACTGTAACAGACACCAGAAGTTATTGAAACAAGACCAAAAGGAGCAGGGGCRGGGAGGGGGGAACACCTCATCTTGGCACCTGCAACAATGAAAATGCATCCCCACAGAGGTCGATTCAGCATCAAAGCTTCCGGTGCGGCCCCACAGCATCCAATGGTGCCAGCCACAAGCCCGACACTGGCACAGCAGAAAGATTTGCCAGATCCTGATGTCCTTGTCCATCTCCTGCCTGCATTCAATCAAACTCAACATTAATTTGTCATTTGTTTCCCCTTCCAGCAGCAATTGAGGCGTTTTAGCTCCCTCTCTGGGCCGTTTCTCTGCATAGCAGCAAATCGGGACCCTGCGGAGCAGAACCCAGCACACCCTTCCCTGGGGCTGGGCAGAAATAGTGACTTATTTGAGCCTGAAAAATGTCCCTAAGGTCTGTAATGATTTACTTTGAGCTTTGTCGTTGGAGAAAGCTTTGTGGAGATYAGTGCATCTCAGAAGAAGTTGTGTTATGCAGCACGCCAGGCAGAGGGGCAGCAACACTTTTCCTACAGGAACAAGAGATACCCTGCAATACAAATGTTATCAATTCATGCACCTTCAGCCCTGCAGGGTTCCAAAAAAAAAAAAAACAAACAAACAAACAAAAAAAAACAAAAACAAAAAAAACAACCAAAAAAACAAAACACAAAACCACCACCATTATCTGTCACTCCACTCCCAAACATCGATTTACTGAAGACCTATTTGCGGCATCACATTACTCCCGCAGTCCTGGATGGCTTTTAGGAAGACCATCATTAAAAGAACATGAGCCCAGCTGCTCCTTCATTCTCCCTGGCCAGGGCAGGGGCAAAGATTCCGTTTCCTGATTACCAGCAGCCTCTTTTCTCATCCTGAAGGTGAGAAAACAGCTAAATCAATGAGTTGCTACACTGACACTTCAATCAACAGAGCTGAAACAAAATGAACAGCTGCAAGTGCTCATCCCAAAACCTCTGGTGGAAGAACCCACCATTCCAGCTCTCCCAGCAGCGCTCGGGGGAAGATCCCCATTTCTAGCGATACTGAGAGCAGCAGCGGATGATCAGAAAGGCATTACCCGGCACTGGAGATGGGGTGCAGCCGCTGAGCCAGGTGCTGCGTCCCATCACCCATGCGCATCATCATTCCCTAGCATGTTTCCCATTGAAGGACGGGCCGACTTTCACATAAAAGAAGAACATTCTTGGCAAGAACTCCTACATGTACCTGCTGGAGGACATCACCCCGCCGTCATGCAAGTCCCCGCACTCTGGAAAGCAGTAATGCCAGCCCAGCCCAGCCAATGCAGAGCAGCTCTAAGGGATTTTTTTTTTTTTTTTTAATTTTCTCTTGTGGATTAGAGTTCTGCTCTGCACACAGCTGCACTGGGACAGACTGTCCAAAACCAGCTGAGCTCTGCATCTGGGCTGCCTCATCACCTGCAGGAGAAGAGCTGCAGCTGATGGAATTAAGCAAGCAGGTTTTTTTGTGGAAATGGCAAATGCAAAGAAGGAAGGAATATAACCAAGGCAGAAAGTACGGAAATGAGCCACTCYCACAAGAGCACAACCTGGTTTTCCCAACAGTTTTGTCATTTCAGTTGGGCCCTGGACCAGTACAACGTACCCTAAACAGGGATGCATTTCCTGTCTACAATCCTGTCCACAATCCTGTCCCACATGGTTACAGCTCTAAGAGCATCACCAACACCAAAGTGGCCAGAGAAGGTCACGGTAGACCTAGAAACACCAGTCTGAGGCCCAAGGTGATTTACAGTAAGTGGCACAGCCGAAACGTACACAGCCTGCACCAGCCAGCCTGACACAGACGGGTCAAGCCCGCTGGAAGCCTGCCCACCACAAGAGAGCGCCTCAGCACATTTCAGAGGCTGAGCAGYCTGCTAGCAAGTGAGAAAGGTGCTCTACAGTGCAGGAAGCCCGGTGACTTGCACAACACGTGATGAAGAAAGGGCCTGGAGAGTCACCCGTGGTGCTCAGTTTCCATCAGCAGTGCCAGTGCTGCAGTTCCAGTAAGGGGTATAAATAACAGCGGAGGAGAAGCCAAACGGCCATCTACGTGCAGCGCAAGGGCAGGGGGAGGGCAGGAGAATCCCTAGCACCACATATAGCATGAACTTGCTCCTTATCCACCTGCCCCGGACACAGCCCCTGACACTTCTGCATCCAGCCCAGGACAGCCAAACACATTTTGGATTGCAACACCATCTCCACGAAGAGGGAAGCACAGACTTGCCAGGTACCAGGGCAGAAAAAGTGCAAGCTAAATAGCGGTGAATAGCTGACAGCTGTTGTACACATTGTACACTGGCAGACAAATGTAACAGCCCTGAGCGCCTGGGAAGAAGCGCATTTGAGAGAYTTCTCTGCCACTACATGTTTATGAGGCTGCAACTCATCAGAAAATTTGGGACTGGGCATATTTGGTGGGGAAAGGAATCACAATGATATACCTGGTAGGAGTCATAAGCATTCAGACCGATCCCTGCACCCTAACAGCCCAGACAAAGGAAAAAAATGGAAATCAGAAGCAGCGTTGTAAGAAATAAGGGCTGGAACTTGGGAGCAGAAGGGACTGAGCCTGTCTGCAACATCCTTTGACTTCTGAGAGAGAACAGCAGTAGAGGAGGGCAGGGGAGGCTGGGCACAAAGGGAGAGTCGAGTGCAGTTTCTAGGACGCCATTCCGAGCAGGAATCCTCCAGCAAACCCTCCAGTCAGGATAACATTCTTCTTCAGAAATATGATCACCTAAGCAGGGGAGAGAAGAGCCAACAGTGTTCAACAACAGCAGGTCACCCACCCACCCYCCCCGTAAGAAGACATCCCTCAGGCTGTTCTCCAAGGTGAGTGATGCTCAGGGAACAGCCACTGCTCCGGTCTGGGAAAGTATCCTACCTAACGACCTCCGCYCCCTAACCTCCCCACTGCATGTGCAGCTCCTGAACTGACCCAGTCCCAGTGCAGCCCGAATCCTCCAAGAGCCGCAGTGTGAGCCTACATGCCGCAGGGCTCTCACAACCAGCACAGTCAGTCTGACAGAAGGGGCTGCTGACTGCGTGCCAGACCAGAGTCCAGCAGAGTCCAGGGTGACTAGGCCACTCTGACGCCCGATCTGCTTAGCTTTTCTTGTCAGACTGAAGAGACACTTCTCCCCACAACCCCAGCACGTTTTCTCCCAACCCCAAGGAATCTGAAGCAACACATGGTGAGCTGGTGTCATGCCTAGAAGCCACCCTGGCTGTCTCAAATATGCATAGATAGCTTTGCCATCTCTTCAGTTTTGCTATCATGCAAGCATTCCCTCCTTGTATTTGCACAATGGAAGATCCATTAGAGCCCAGGAATCAATCCCATTTTCTGCTGTCCCTCCAGCTAAGCACCTGCACAGACACTGGGAGAGTCGTCTCACCTCATCCACTCTGCTTTTCACTTCTGGAGACATTTTGTTACCGCTGCTGTGAAATTTCAGCTGCTGTTTGGCTTTGTTCACATCCCGTTCTACTAGCTTCCAGTCCACTTTGATGTATCCTGTGTGGTTTGCAATCTAGAGTTTTGAGGGGTGGAAAGAAAGTTCCTGGAGTAAAGTCCTGCGTGAACATGCCCACCCACCTTCCCTGACCACAGCCACCTCCCACACACTGGGCCAGTGGGCTGAGATGATGAGCACGCTAGCTTAAAAATTGGACAAAGGACCACCCCTGTAGCTGTATTAACTGTCCTGCAACATCTGTCTCCCACAGTAATCCCCCACCAGCAGGGCACACACGGCAGCTTAGCCTGTTTCAGCCTCTATTCTCTAACGTAAAGCTGGCATCACCTCCCCCTCACAACTGCCACGTATATCACTGGGACTCTCTGCAGCTCTCCTGCTGCTGTGGGTGGACACAGCTATTAATAGCCTGTTCCTCTCTAAATATTTTATCTGGTCAGGATGATTCAGCAGTGAAACTCTCCCTGCTCAGAGAGAACTTGGCTTTCAGCAGAACAAGCAGAGCCAGAAAAGCGGGGAGAACAAGTCACACACGAGACAGCGCCTGAGAAGCAAACAAATAAGACTGCTGAGCGAGGCCTGAGAGCAGTTCTGTCTCCTGCGGGATGTACAAGCCAGATGTCCACATCTGAGCAGCTCCCCTCAGTGCCAGGGTTGTTGGAAACCRGGAGAAATGGTGGAGGATAGAGAGAGATCTCCCTTTCTCTCCTCTTCCGCAGTGCTTTACAGAGAGCCCCATCTGTGCTGGCCTGACTCCTCAGGTAGCCAGATTGCCAGGAAGCGTATCATAGACATGGACAAATCCCTCCTGACATCCAGGGCTGTTCCTCCAGGGACACCACCTCCGCAGGCACAGGACTAAGGACAGTAGCCAGTTCTGAGCAGCCAGTCCTGCAGCAGCAGCGCCGTTTGCCACAGCTGAAGGCTGCCTCCTGCTCCAGTCGGGTGCCCCTGCAGTAACAGCCCCCACACGCCTTTGGGCCGGCCTTTGTTMGCAGACCCTAAGCGGACAGCACCTTTTGGCAATCCTTAAGTTTACGGAGACTGATCCTGCCTTGCTGCTGCATCTATGTACCCCAGGGAACGCACGCCCTTGACATCCACGGCCACACAGAGCTCCTGGCAGAGCGGGGAGCTGGTCCCACACGTCTCAACAGGTAATGATCACTAGAGAGCCCTTTATCCCCACCAGCACAGTTCTTGGAAAGCCTGGCCCACTGTTCATACACACCTGAAGTAGGAAAAAGCCGCCTCCCACCGCTGTTGCTGCCAGCTTCCCAACTTTCTGGAAGATGAATCCAGTACACCTACAAATCAACCAGGGTCCAGTCAGGAGAATGATACACTCCTCAGCATGCTTCCCACAGGCAAGGCTGCCTTTGGCAGTAATTACCCAAGGCTCAGAGACAGCCTGACAAACAGCAGAAGAAACCCACGTGCAACCAGAAAGAGAAAGGATTTGCACCCAGCCAAAAGTTGACGCTTGATATTTTTTTACTTCTCACTATCGCATTTCAGCCTTTTGCAGTTTTGATTCTTATCTCTTCGACGTCAACCTTCTCCCAAAATCGGAAACACGTGATTTCACTAAAATCAACAAGGGATTTTAGCTTTTTTCTTTTTTAACTGGTACCATCTCTGAAGGGAAATTAGGCAGCACATCTGCTGCTGCTCCATGATAAGAGCACGGGGAGCAGATCACAAGGCAAGCTTCTTTGTTGCCCAAACAACTGCTTACTTTTCCTTTTCATTTCTCAGAAGAGAAAAATGCTGAAACAAGCAGAAAGCAGTGGTCTAAAGCTGTACTGGTCTCCAAACTGGGTTACACGTTCTCAACATGAAAGACATCACTGCAACCACCAGAACTCAAGCAAGCGCCACCCAATTGCTCAGTCATGCAGCAAAGGGCTAGTGCATTGTACCACCCAAACCAGACTTGACTTTGACCACAGTTTCCTTATCAACATTGCAAAACAACACAGCAACCTGCTCTTACCAATTTCTGAATACATACACTTAGTGAAGAYACAAGAGAGAAGTGGCCAGCTCATATTTTTATCAGAAAATGAAGATCTGTCATACGCTTTTAAATGGTTACCCCTGCACCAGACAAAGACAGGCACAGCACAAAGCAAAGCAGTGCGATTACACCAAGTTTTCAACTCAAACAATGCTGCTGTGGGAATGAAGTTGCAAACAGAGCCACAAGCGCTTGCTACAAGCAACACAAAACCCCAGGAACCATGCCCACAGGCGCAAAAAGCCACCTCCACAGGAAGTTTTTGTGCAGATGCCTGAAGCACATCCACCCCCAGGGAAGAAGGTATCCTTGTTCCAAGAGACTCATATTTGCCTGGCCTAAATTCACCACCACCACTTTATGCCAGAAGTTAAAGAGAATTATCTCACCTCAAAAATTAAAGCCTGATGCCATTTTCTCCCCTAGGACATAGTCTCAGTTCTTCAGCTCCATGTTAGACACAACTTTTAAGACCTCCCACGGTTTAGCAGAGCATACCAGGGCACAGTGGGCTGAGCAAGCCAGACACCTGCCTTCTCTGAAGGGCTGCCAGATGGCCACCCCGCGCCTGCCAGCGGGTTCCCAAAAGCCAGGCTAGTGCCCGCAGGCATCCTGCCTGCCAGGAGCAGCAACGGCAACCCCGGCACGCCTTACCATCCCGTGACCCCTCCGATCACCAGCTGCGTGGCCACGTTGTATTTCTCGGCGCTTGACCCCGAGCTGGGGGCGAAGACCTTGCGCCACCAGGGCCGGTTCTTGGTGTACTCCGCCAGGTCCAGCACATTGAACGAGTCCTCCTTCAGACCTGCAGGCACCTGGAGACGCTCAGTGCCGGGACTGCTGTCCCACAGCCCCCTGCCAGCTGCCCAGCGCCTCCCCGGGGACACGGAACCCCCCGCCCACTCACACCGCCCACCGGGCCTGGCGCTCCCCTCGGGCCGTTGGGAACCCCCGGGCCCCGCGCGCTCCCCCGAGGGCCTCAGACCCGCCTCGGTGCTCCCGCAGGTCGCACCCCCGGGGAAGGGGCACCGCCTGAGGAGCCCTCTCCCGGGAGCCGCCCCCAGAGCGTCCTGCGGCGGTTCGGGCCCTCAGGCGGTGCCAGGCCCCGGTACCGGCCGCCGCGCGTTGCCAATGGAAACGGCGCCGCGCAGGGCACGGGCCCGGCTCACCGCCGGGGGGGGCCGAGCTGGGGGAGCGGGGGCAGGGGAGTGGGAGGGCCCGCCGCCGCCCCGGCCCGCCCCGGCCCGCCCCACCTCCGTCCGGCACCGCCATGGCGCCGCCGCTCGCCGCCGCCACCGGACCGCCGCGGGCACGTGACCACGCTGCACAGGCGCAGGCGCGCGGCCACCGCCTCACGTGGCCGCAGCTCGCCACGCCCCCGGCACGTCAGTGAGAGAAGGGGCGCGCTGGGAGGGGGCGGGCGCGTGGCGCTGGGGCACGCGGGGGGCGGCGCGGCACGCGCGTGGGCGTAGCCCGGCCGTGGCCTCGGCTGCGCGGCCGCTGCCGCCCGTCGGCGTCGTCCCCCCCAAAACATCGTCCCCTCCGCCACTGCCCCAGCATCGCCTGCTCGGGCGTGGCTCCGCGGGTCCCCTCGGCCCCGGTGCCCCCGGTGCCGTGCGTGGCTCTGCCGTGGGGTCTCCCAGGAGGGCCGGCTCGGAGGATCGGCGCAGCACGAGAGGGCCCGTGGCATCCGGGGGAGGGACAAAGTGGGCCCCAAGGGTACCTCAACAGCTTCCTAAAGCCCGTGGCGGTTTGCTCCGGCTCGGCTGCGAGCTGCCGCTCCGCAGGAGCAGCACCTTCTGCCGTTTGCTTACGGCAAACGGGACCTTCCTGGGCAGCTCCGCGCCCTGGCTGAGGCCCGGGCTTGTGTTCCCGTGCTGGGTCGCAGAGAGGAGCGGGGCAGGCGYGGGGTGGAGCTGGGCACTCCGGCCTGCTGGAAGTAGTGTGGAGGGTCGGCTGCGCTCCGTCCAGCACGCACGGCCGGCTCTGCCCTGATGTGCCCCTGCCTGTCCCTGAGCCGGTTCGGGCAGCCCAGGCACGCTGCCTGGCAGCAACACAGCTGAAACAATGATCGCTCCAATTTCTGAGCCGTTACTCACTTGCACGGTGCAGAACAAAACCCACCTACTTCCCAGCTGGGGACACGGCTGCCCAGGGAGTAGCAAAGCCGGAAAACCTGAGACACAACAGGCAAAAAAAAAGAGATCCTCCTGGAGAGATCGTAAGCGCAGGAGAAGTAGGCTTGACCCTCCTGTGGGGTTAACGGAAACCAGTGCATGAGTGGAGCAGGAGTGTAGGCGGCGTGGGSCGGGTGGGGGAGCCGACAATGTTCTGGGAACCAACGGCAGCACTCCGCCGCGGTGGCCGGGACATCCTGCTGGCAAGGGGCCCAGCGCCTCCTTCCCCCTCGCAGGCAGGCGGGGAGGTGTCGGGAGCCGCAGCAGCGTTGCGTGTGTTTCCTGCGCTGCCCTGGTTAGGGGGAACCGGCTGGAGCAGCGTGTGCGCACCCAAACCAAAGTGCGGGACGGTGCTTTCCCGGGGACCGAGGCATGATGTCTTGCACACGGTTGTCCTGTGGGGGCTGGTGGCTGCTGCCCAAACGCAGGTTTGGGCTTTGGGACTCGGCCATCTGAGATGCCGAGGGCCAGGCATGGCACAGCCGGAGGGATAGGCACCATGGGGGTGCAGAAGGAGAGAAGCCGGCTGTCCAGCCCGGTGCCCAGCCCTTGAGCCCCGGGGACCCTGTAGACAGGATGCTCCAAAGGGCTYTTGCCCTCATAACCACCCGGAGAAGGAGACTGCACTCCACAAAGGTTTATTTACTCTGGCAACTGGAAAGCTCCTGCATTTACTCTCCTGGGCAGCTGAAGCCCCATGGCATTGCTCAGRATCAGGGCTCCCCTCTGCCTGCACCACGGTCCCAGATAGCCTTGGTCATCCTGTCCCCAGCAGATCAGAGGGTAGCTCCTGCAGGTGCAGCGTGGTCACTCTTTGGTGACCCAGTAATCAGATGTAGCTGTTAGCAAGACTGTCGGACAGATCCTACACCGACTACTGAGCAGCCAAGAGCACCATGTCTCTGCTGGGTCTCTGCCTCGGCTCTAGGCAGGGCTAGCAGTGAGCAGAGCAGCTTCCCCTGGGAAAAGAAGATGTGGTGGCCRGGGAGGGGATGGCCGATGGGGAGGCATGGCTGGGGGCAAGTGGGCACCTGGYGGCAGTGTTTCATCTGGAAATCCTATCCGAACACCCATGTCAGGTGGCACCGGGGTCTCCTGCATGTCCGGTACGTGGTGGGCTCCCATCCTCGTGCAGCGTGTGTCCCTGGTTTTGTCTCCCTGCCCCGGGCAACGGACTGCCCCCGTACGCTGGGGCCAGGCAGGATTCCTCCTCCCCAGTGCCAGCTGAGGTGTCCCCCACGCACGGGTCCCAGGGGCACCCTCTGGTCTGAGCATCTGCAGCATGGCCCCATCTTTCCCGGCACACACGTACCATTGCCCGGGGCAGTGGTTCGGCTTCCTCCCGCAGTGGGGAAGGAGCTGGGCTGACAGGGGGACTGGAGGGGCTGCAGGGCTGGGAGCTCCTCTGCAGGGGTGTCAGGCCCAGCTTGGTACGGAGGGTGGCACAGAGGCTGGCCCTAGCACGTTGGCACCCCGCAGCCACTGGGGCTCCCTGCAAGGCGTCTGCCTTCCTGGCGAGTAGCCCTGTTCAGCTCAGGAGACACAGGCACGAAAAGCCGTTCCCCGTCTCAAAGGCTCCCCCTCCCTCCCGGCACCACCACCGCCTCCCAGCCTGTGCGGCTGGGCTGAGCCGCAGCTCGCAAGCCCATGCGGGCTTCCAGCGGCTGCGCACGGCCAGGGTGAGCGGTACGGGGCAATAACGCAGTCAGCAAAACCATGTCCCCCCGCCGAGTGTCCACTTGCAGAGCCCCCAAAAATGCTCTGTAAATGGACCCACGATGCCCCTCCGGGCACYGCAGCGAGGCACCATACCTGGCCATCTTCGCCAGATGCCAGGGTCCCCCGTCGATAGGAAATACATCTCCGGTGCGCGGGGACCTGGAGGGCTGCAGTGTCCTGGGGCTCCCAAGCTGCTACTCCCGTGCCTCAGCGTGACTGTGGCCCCGACGCTGCCGGCCTCGTGGCCCCGGCCGCATGGTGCTCTGCCGAGGCCGCCACCGTGTCGCTGCTTTTAGTACGGCGAGAAGCAACGTCTGAATTCCCCTTCCCCCTGCTGGGACATCCGTGCTGGTGTCACACAGCCGTGCAGGGACAGCCCCGGCTCGGCGGCTGGCCGGGGGCACACTGCAGCTTGCAGAAAGGAAATTTGCAGCTCAGCCCCGTCAAAGCAAGAGCACGGGGATTTTCAGCGGGGTTTCTGTCTCTGCTGCCGTCTCTCTCTTTTCTCATTTTCTGGAAATGAAACAAASTCAGGCTCCAGCCCTTCATGCCACTCAATGTCTATGGGTGGGGGCRACAGCCCTCATCCTTCACTCCCCCCCAGCTGCCGTGGGGACTTTTCAGCACCGTCCGGCTCTCCCCCAGCCTACCCCACTTGCACACCGCAAAGGAAGGGGTTTTCCGCTCTCTCCTGCCAGCAGCTGGGCTTTCTGCCAGCCAGGTTTAGGGAACAGGAGGTCAGGCTGGGCTGCTTGGTGCCAGGCACAGTGSTGTGCTGAGAGCAGCAGTGAGCCCCCAGCCACCCCTCGAGCCGTCTCTCCGGCCGAGAAGCCCTGATTTTGGACACTGAATGGACGCAGCCAGCCTGGAGCACAGCAAATGATACCGAGTGGCTGCTCAGGTGATACAGGTGCTCTCTTTCTGACTTGCTGCTGCCTTGCAGGTGACTGTGGGCAAGTCTTGCTGCTCCCTGCAGCAGCTTCCCCAGCTGTAAAAGGTGAATAACAATTCCTGGATGCGCCGTAATCTCCTCATTCAACTCTTGCCTGTTTTCTGCCCTTTTGGCCAGGATCCTAGTCCATCTTCTCCAACAATCCCTCCATCTCGCGAGTCTGCACCCTCTCCTGTCGCTGCCTGGCCAGCAGGCACCCTTGCCAGCCCCGAGGCCTGGGCTGGGCATGTCGGGACAAGCCAAGCAGGGACACAGCAGCCAAACCGTGSAGGGACACCCATGGGCGCTAGCTGTGGCGGTACCCTCAGGTTCAGGGCTCTGCCCCAGCGACAGGCACAGCCCAGGGCTGGGGGGCAGCTGGGTGGAGGGCTTCGGGCTGCGTGAGAGCTTGCTACAGCTCCCTGCATCCAATTCTCCCTTCATGGCAACGGTCGAGAGAGGAGTTTTCTGGGACAGTGCTTCTCTTTAACAGCCATTCYTGTGGAGCACCGTTAAATTCCTGTCGTTAAATTTAGCCCCTTTTCTGGCTTACCAGGAGCTCTGTTGGTGTGAGGATGTCAGGGTCAAGCAGTACTGGGCACCGGGGGGGGGTGGGTAAGGCAGGGCGGCACCATGCCCTCTCCCCGCAGCCCCAAGCACAGCGTTTGTGGAGGAGAGCCGCTTCYTGGGGGGTACAGGGGAAGCTTTGCTGAATATGAGCAGCCCTGGGGGTTTGGGGCTTATTCCAGGAGTTTTTGCAGCAGCCAGAGTGTCTCAGGAGATGAGCTAAGCACAGCGCACGGCAGACACTAAAAACTGGACACCCCYCAGGAATGTGACCCCCATCTCCAGGCTGACCCAGCAGCAGCAACCCTCGAAGCAAGCCCGGGGGAGAGCAATTGCTCTGAGCTTCCTTTAATCAGCCAGGGTAATTAGGTGACTTATGAAGCAGGCGTGTGGCTGGAGGCTGCTCTGGTTTTCCCGGGCTGCTCTGACRCTTGAGGAGCAAAGATCCTTTAGCAATAGCCCTGTGAAGCCAGCGGCTACAGGGAGCATCCTCCAGCCTGTAAGACCCCCTGAATGCTTGTCCTCCCCAGCTCCTGCAGACACAGCCCCCCGGGCTCCCTGTTGTGCTCTCCCTGCCTGAYTCATTCAGAGACGCCTCCGACATGAGAAACGAGAGAGAAAGGAGAAATGCTCTGCTGACCCACTTACTGCAGAGATAGCCAGGGGAGGAGAGCAGGCTTATTTCTGGGACCTCCTCCATGTCAGCATTTCTGCTTCGGGGCTCAGGRAAACTCAGTGCTGGATTTGCTGGATGCTCCGGGATGTTGGTGCCATCGGCCCCACTGTGCTGCTGCTGCCTCAGGGTCCCGCTGTCTGCGGGTCAGCAACCTGTGAGCTGCACGGGGCTGCAGGCCTCTTTGCTCTGTTACTGCTGGCGTGCGGCAGCCCAGCAGGGTCTGCCAGGCCTTTCTCCTCCAGCCCAGAGCTGTGGTTCCAAAGGAGGGATTTTCTCCCGAGGACAGGTGCTGTCTTTGCTCCTGCTGTGATTTATCTGCACTACGGCCAGGGTTTGTCTCTCCATCTGGGCTGGTTTTGCAGCAGCCTGGATGGCGACAAAAGCAGCAGGAGAGATGCCTTTTTTGGCTGGTGGGTTGGTGGTTTGTTTTAATATTTTTTTTCCTAACTGAGACAGCGGGTTCTGAAAAAAGCAGCTCCSCTAAAGCACCTCTGCCCTTACAGAGCATGGCGGGGCTGGTTACATGGGATAAATGCATCCCCCGTGGCTAAACCCCAGTGCTGGCTCTGGAGAGGAGCTTGGAAACCCCCACAGCATCCTTCACTCCAGCTGTGCAGGGAGGCGCTGGGAAGGTGACAGGGATTTCCTGCAGCGTTTGGTGAAACGAGTCAGCGTGGCCGGCAGCCAGGTGGGCATGGCTGGCGCGCTGGGCAGGAGCCAGCCGGCAGCGTGCGCCTGGCAGCCTGGGGAGGAAGCGCGGCAAGCCCACGCCGCGGGGGCTTGCCCGGGGCACAGCTGGGGAAGAGCAGAGATGTGTTCTGCCAACCCTCAGGCTGCTGTTCTTCTTTCTGGAGCAGCTGCGCACCACAACCGAGCCCTCCCCAGGGCAGACAGGGTCCAGGTGGGATGCGGGCAGCAGCGGGAGATGCTCCAGCTCGGAAGTGCTGGTACAAGGGGCCATGCCTGGTCTTTCCACCAGGTCGCCGGTGCCACCCGGCACAGCCAGTGTCTCGGTGCCCTCTGCCCATGTGARTGCTGGGAAGGGTGAGTGCCCCGTGGGTGGCTGCTGCTTCTGAGATATTCTGCATTCCCGAGAAACTGCCATGAGTCACTCGCTTGGTCTCTCACATACACACACATACACACAAAAAAAGTCCCAGGAGAGATTAGACATGGCTCACTTTGTTCTGAGTCATTTTTATCTGCCCCAGCCCTGTATTGAGCTGAGAACTGCACAATTCAGGGAAACAACCAGCGCTTTCTGCATGCACGTGGGTCCTTGGCTCTGGCCAAGCAGGTTTCTCTGGGACTCTCGGTGGCAGGAGCTGTCCTGGCTTCCCTATCACGTTTGCATGGGAGGACAGTGCCCTGGTGCTCTCACAGGGAGGTCTGGGGATGGGCAGAYGTGCTCACGCTGTGCCTCGCTCCAGGCAAGACAGGGATGCCAGTGCCTCTCCGCAGATCTCTCAAAGGCGCAGCCGCCTGCTACTGCCTGGCCCATCCCGGCCCAGCCATGCGCGGGCAATGCTGACGCTTTGCAGTGGCACCCGCACGGGTTTGCRGAGCCCTCGGAAGCGCCAGGGCTGCGAATGCTGCCCCACTTGGTAGGGCCACGCGTGCTCTTGCTGGGGCATGTGGGCTCCGGCTTAGCAGGTTGTGCCGGGGGGGAGCCGGGCTCCCTGCGGATGCCTGGATGTCCTCAGCACGCTTCGCTCTGCACTGGCTCTCTCATGCCTGCACAAATCTACTGACGGCATGCAGCGAGCACCAGGATCTGGGCCCCCTCCCCAAGTTATTTCCAAGTGTCCTCCGGTTTCACACCTGGATTCCCTTTCCCACAGCCCTGAGTRTCTGGATAATATAATTTTCTTTCTGCTCCCCCAGGTTAGACCCCATCTCTCCAGTTTACTCTTACGTCTCTGGGTCAGGAACCTGGAGTTGCCTCCCGATAGCTGAAAATGGGTAAACCCAGCAATTCAGCACCTGCCAGTGTCACAACCATTAAYTTCTGACTGTGTCCAGGCTCCTGCCACTGCAGCCCCCAAGGGAAGCTTTGCCTGACTCCCCTCTGTGATCCCTGGATGTTCTCATCCCACGGTGCCTGGAGCATCCCTGCCACGGTTAGAGACAAGAAGCCCCTGTGCCGCCCCAGGCAGATCTCCAGCACCCAGAGCTGGAGCACCCCTCCTGACAGCCAACTCCAACCCTCCCACGTGCCCATCCCGTGCTGCCACCCCGCGACTGCCCTCTTCACAGTCATGTTGTCTGCTTGGCGACATTTTCCCCATCTGCTTGTTTCTGGAAGAAACACCTTTTCCAGCCTTTCCGGGTGAGCACAGTCTCACAGCACCGGGACATTTCCAGATGGGATGACTGGAATAAAGTCACGTCCATACTGCAGGGGACACCGGTGCCAGAAGCACAGCCTGGACCTCCCATGTCTCTCCCGGACCTCCAGACAACCCTTTCCTCTCCAGTACTGAACAATATCCTTCTACTTCACCATGCCAGGGCAGGTGGTGCCCCAAAATACTTGCTGGAAAACGTGGGGTGGGTTGTTGCTCATCTTCCTCGCAAAGAAAAGGAGCCCCAGGCCGGGCACAGAGCCAGCCGCCGGCACACGAGCTGGAGGAAATGTGTTTCTYGCTGGCTTTTTGCCTCTTTGGGAGCAGGCTGGGTGGTATGTGGGGAGCGCTTTCTGCCCCGGCTCCTGCTGCATCAGCCCCTGGGTGCGCACAGGAAGGAGTGGGCAGCCCCTCGGCAGTTTGGGGTTTTACACGGGCCAAGGGAGAGTCCCCCCAGGCGCTCCTTGCTGCTTCCGTGGGAGCCCCGGCCAGACACAGCTGCCCAGGGTGGTTTTCCCCCCTCGGGCCCAGGGCTGCCTTAAGGAGAGGGGTGGGAAGAGAGTGGGTGTCCCCAGCAAGGTGGCGAGAACTGGCCCCTCTCTGAGGGAGGGGGACAGAGAGCCGTCACCGACCCCACGGACATGGGGTGCTCCTGCACGGTGAGCCTGTGGGGCTGGGATGCTCTAGGATGTTCCCAGGCTATGCTGGGCTACACAGGGCAGTGGGACATCAGGGAACGTGTTCCCGCATCCACTGGGATTGCCCCTATCCAGGGTGCTCACATCCCATCCCCCACCAGTCCCACTCTCCCCGCGCTAAAGATTCGCGTCTGGGACCCCAAAACACCCATCCCTCCACCATCCCCACTGCCTGCCTTTGTTGCTCAGGCGCCAAGACCTGACACGTGGATAGGTCCCACACGCTGGGACTGTCACCAACGGGGTCACCACACCCCTTGCGCTCCTGCTGCCCTACAGCATGATTTATGGGATGTTTCCCCACCTCGCTTCCTCAGCGGACGCTGGGACCATGCAGGGCGTTCCTCCTCMTCTTCCTGCCTTCGTGAGCCAAGGGAGAACCACATGCCGGCGTGTGTACAGGAGCACGTGTGTGCATGTGGGGGGGCGGGGGGAGGGTGTTCCTGGGCTTTTAAAAAGAGATATTGAAAATTTGTGTTTAAAATGGAAGAAATCTGCAAAAACATTTCAGTGCATCTTGTCTGAGCTGTTCTGCAGGACCCTGGGAAAAGAGGAGAAGCGTGAGGAGCAGGTGGCGGGAAGGGGACTCCCAGGGATCACCCCAACCCTCTCCCTCTCATGTGGCTCGAAGTGAGATTGTGCAGCTAAATCATCACTGCTTGGGGTGCAGGCACCAGGGGGACGGGGATACACCCCACGTATGTACATGCATATGGGCATCCCTGGCTATTTCCTTACCTCCAGCCCTGCCCCTGCAGATGCGAAGTGCCCTGCAGGCTCCCRGCACTGGGGGGCACAGGGCAGCCTCTCCTGCTTTGTAGCAATAAGCCATCTGCATCCTGAAGGCAAATTTTCCCCTAAATTGCCATTTCCTCAAGCTATGCGGGCTAGCAGGTACAGAAGGCAGCTGATGGCTCCCTGGGGGGCTCCAGCCCCAGGTACGAGCCCAGACTGACCTGCAGGGGAAATAAAGGCTCCTGTAGCCTGGGCAGCAGTAGGATGCTGGCCTGCAACCCGCTCTCCTCCTTTCCCTCTGCGGTGAGAGGGAAGGTGGGACCAGGCAGAGACCACACCTAAATTCCCCTTCCTCTGCAACCCTCCCTTTCCTCACCTCGCTCACGGATACGGGCCAGGACACCCAGCCAGCTGGGTCCTGCAGCAGAGCTTACCGCTGCGCTTGCCCTCCCTTTCCTTTTGTTTTTTCCTCTCCTCCTGTCACTGCCACCCCAGAGGAAGAGAGGGAGAGTCCATTGCTCACACGCTTCTCTTTGCACTAGCCCGTTCGAGCGACTCCTCTCCCGATGTCTTTGAGAAACCCTCCAGCGCTCTGACTGAGCCTGTGGGCGCTGGCTTTAAATCATAGTCTCCTGTGGATTACAACAGCTGGATGAGAAGATAAAGGCTTTTCTCTCCTCTTCCCTTTCTCATTCCTCCCTTTTCACTTTTCCTCCTGAAGCCAGAGTGGTTCCCAGCCAAGCGGGCACGATGCTGGTGGGAGCCCTGCGTGGCATCCTGCTCCTCTGCCTGGTTGAGGAGGGCATCAGCAAGGTCAGAAGATACTACATCGGTGCAGTGGAAACCGCCTGGGACTACACGCACAGCGACCTGCTCTCTGTGCTGCAAGCGCCTGCAAGGTAAAGCTCTTTCTATTGCAATTCCAGCACCCTGCTATGGGTGTTCTCCCACCCTGGTGTGCACAGCACCGTGAGCTTGGGTCCAGGCAGGCAAGTGCACGGGGACAACCCGGCAGGTGGGGGCACTGAGCTGCTGGTACAGCTGGGAATGGGTGTTTCTGTGCAATGGGGAGTCACTGAGTGCAACCCCTGATAATGCACAGGTGGAATAAATCTGCAGAGGGCTCTGCACTACTGCTCTGCACTGCCTTATCTTAATGCTGTGACCCTTTAAAGTCTGCGCCTGGAGCCAAGAGCTGGTTCTCCAGCCTGTGCTTTCTCTTCTGCTCTGCATCCTGGGAGCTTTGGGGAGATGCGAGGAGAGATGGGCTCCTGTGCCTCCCTGCTTGGGGGCTGCAGAGGAAGGTGGGCTGTGCCCCCCTGACATAACTCAGAGCAGCAAAGTCTCTGTCTGCCCCTGGTGAAACCCAGCTTTAGTTATTTATATCTTTGTGTACATTACATTGCTGGGGCTGAAAGTTTTCCTTTAGGGAATGAAAATAATTTTTAGTGTTTGGGCAAAGAATGGTGTTTGTACACAGTGACAAGAGGGAGGAAGGCATGGTGGTTTTGCCCAAATACTTTGGAGTAGGAAGGAAAAGTGGCAGTTGCTTTGCTCAGGCATCAGGACGGTGTTGTCTGGAGATACAGCTGCCTTGGACACACATGGCTGTGAATGGGCTGTTCTGACCTCAGCATGGGGAGCAGAGCTGGATGGCTACATCCCCTGTGCATCAAGCCGTACCCCTTCCCTCTGCCGCACTGCCACATCCCCTTTCCTAGGCTCTGTGCTGGGGCAATGTCAGCCCACGGCCCCATCTCAGACCCATACTGGCTTGAGCAGCGAGGAGCTGTGGTCAGGCACTGGAAACCAGGCTCTAGTGATGATCCAGGTCAGCCTGACCAGCTGCYGTAGTCACTGTATCAGGATTACGTTGTTTTTCCCCCTCTTTGGTTACTTCAGTAGAAAAATTACATCCAGCACCCCCCATTTTACTAATGCCCCCCCCCGCCCTGCTTTTACTAACGTTGCACTCAGATCCATTAGGCTACGGTGGAGGTGAGGTCACTCACGCTGTTAATTCAACCCTGTGGCTTTCCATTTCGGCACCGGCTTTAATGACACCCTCGYGCGCTGTTTCTGACCCGGGAGTGACTCAGGGACCTGGGTCTGCCCTGGGGAAGAGCGGGGCATTGGCAGGCAGCCTGAGGTCACTTGTCCTTCTCTAAAACAGGGAAAGATAACTTTGGCTTTCTCAGAGGGACTTGGTGGCATGCTCCACCCCGGRGAGGCAAGGCACGCCTGGGCAGTGCGTCTCCCGGGGGAGCCCTGGTGGGAACCGGGGCTTGCTCAGCATAGCTGTTCCCGGCTGGATGATGGTGCCTTTTCCCTGGCTCTGCAGCCTCAGCCCGGTTCTCCTCGCGAGGGCACAGCAAAACAGTCAGGCTGGGGAGAAGGGGCATGCAGGAGCGAGCCAGGAGAGCGTGGCAGGAGCAGAGCTGCCGCCGGAGCTGGGGTGCCTCTGAGCTGTGCGTGGGGTGTCTTCTGCTCCACCCATTCTCCCTCGTGGTACCAGCATCTTATGGCAGCCCCCAAGGGTGCACCTCCAGGCAGGACCTCCAAAATCCCTGTATGTATCCAGTGGTTTCTCTGGCACATTTGCGGAAAGCTCTGCCAAATGAATGGGCTACGGCACACCAGGSCAAGGCTGCTTATGCCTTCCCCCTGATTTCAGTTTCTCTTCCTCCCAAACACAACCCTACCCTGAGACGGCCCCAGGGATCTCAGCTCCCGCTCGGAGCTGGTGGCCACGTAGCAGCAGCCCGTGTTTGAGTGCTCTGGCAGCACAGGGTGTTTACCTTGGCCGTCTCCCAGCTCCAAGAGATGAACAGATAGTGTGGCTAACAATGCGGATCAAAGTGCCAGGAACTTATCTCCCTGCCTCGGCTTCGGCCGCCTTTGAGGTAGGAAGTCCACGGGGACCCCAAGTGCAGAGGACAGGCCAGAAGCACTTGGGTCAGAAGTCCCTGCGCCGAACTCTGCCTCCTCATCCCCTGCAAAGCCTGTCAGGCTCTGCCGTGCCAGCTGGGACCCAGTGCTGAGCCCTGGTGTCACCAACTCTCCTCCCAGCCATGCCCCCACATGCCAGCAAAATCTCCCTGGCTCCAGAGGATTTCCGCCTTGTTTACYGCAGAATTAGCAGGACCAGACCCTCATATCTCAGGGATGTATTTTCAAAGCTGGGCTTTCTGTGAGTTAGAGATTAAGGCACAGTTTCCCGACAGTGGACAACCCAGTGCCAGCAACCCCGCGGCACTGCCACCTTCCAGCCTGGGGTCATCCTGGAGAACAAAGCTTGGACCGGACCCTACTGCCATCGAGCCAGGAATGATAACGGCTTATGGGCAAAGTCAGCTGAATGCAGTGGCCCTGCTCACTGCGGCTGTGTCTGCTGGGGGCTTCCTGCCAGCCTGAACGCAGGGTTATAGCTGTGGTGGGAAAGGCAGGAGCTGGGTGCATGTGGGGTTTTTGTGGGCACCCATCCTGCTCTGCCTCTGGGGAGGGTGAACCCCGCTCTCCCCAAAGCATCCGTCAGCTGCAGGTGGCTTCCAGCCGGCGGCATGGGGGCGAGCGTGCGTCACCCTTTCCTAAATTTGAGTCACTCTGGCTCCTTCCTCTTCTTCTTGAGGAAGAGTCACAAAGGGAACTGCTGCTTGAATGAAGGCTTAGTCAGAGGTGGAGAGCAATCCTCCCTGCTTCTTCAGAGGGAAGAGAATACCACCTGGCTTTTTCTCCAAACAAAACAAGGCTGGAAGCAGTCTGTCTGGTTACTGGAAATGGTCTCAGTCCTGGGGCTGATAAGCCAGCCTCTAAAATCCCTGGAGAAATTTATGGCTTTGTTATCCTGATAAATGTGCTGGATTCTTTCTGGAAAATGAATTTGTTAAGCCATTTACAGGTAGAAAGCGGCCAGCGGAGATAAGTGGGGTGTGAAATATGTTCAAGGCTCCTTTATCCTCCTGCTGCAAGGACTAGTTTTTTAGGGGCTGGCTGTAAATCCCAGTTTGGTCAGAAAAGAAACAAATGTGGGGACGTTGCTCAGACTGCAGAGCAAACTGCTGCGACCTGCCATGCAGCCTGACAGTCTCTTTCCCGGGGGGAGCTGGAGAGGATGCTCGAGGTTGTACTTGATGTGATGTCTGCCACAYCTGAAGGTGCTGGGGATGGGGTGGGGGGTGACTATGGGGCAGAGGCCATGGGGACCACTATCGCAGCGCTCCCAGTGCCCCAAGCCTCTGCTGGCGGGGAAGCACGACTCCGGGCAAGGCACGGGGCAAGAGGCTGGCAGCGATGCCTGCGGCTGTGCCCACTCCCAGCTGCAGCTGGGTACGGCGCTGTACCTCCTGCCCTTGTGTCTTCATCCATCGTGATTAACACCGTGACGTTAATCACTGCTACATTGTCATCCGTGGGCTGAGCAAAATGTTTCCAAACACACCTGGGGTTGTCAGGAAACCCAAAGGACACAACAGGGTGAGCAGTCCCTGGGGCTGGCACGGCACAAACAAGCTGGCAGGGAGGGGAGGAAGAGGATGGCTGCTGCCCATCCGTGGACGGGGCTGCGCCATCAGCCTTGGCTTTTCCTTCCTCCTGCAGCRTGTCAGGGCAGCCGGGCCCACGGCCCCCTGCGCCTGGTGTCCCTCCCCGGTACAGGAAGGCCGTGTTTGTGGAGTACCCCAATGCCTCGTTTGCGCAGCCCAAGCCCAAGCCAGCGTGGATGGGTAAGAAGCACTCGCAGCGCGGTGAGCCCTAACTCTCCTTGACAGTGGCCAAACTCATCCTGGGTTGGGTGCTGGCAGCTCCTCAGCCAGAAATGGTAAAGCACCTGGGTAGAGTCCCAGTACGGCAGAGCTGCTGGGAATGCAGGGAGCCTTGGCTGGTGCCAGAGCAGTTGATGCTGCCATGCTGCGTGAGGGACAACCACTAATGGTGCAGGTGGAAAGCCCAGTCCCTTTGGGGCCCATGGCTGGGTGTGAGCTGCCTGACCCCAGCTGCCTGACCCTGTTGTCTTCCCCCCCCTTCAGGTCTCCTGGGCCCCACCATCCGAGCAGAAGTCTATGACACGGTGGTCATCACGTTTAAGAACCTGGCCTCCCGCCCGTACAACCTCCACGCCATCGGGGTGTCCTACTGGAAGGCGTCGGAGGGTGAGTCGGGCAATAGCCCGGTGCTGCGAGCCCTTGCGCAGCACCTCCCGCTCCGCCGCCTGCCTGCCAGGGGGGAGCGCGTCCCTCCCTGACCCTGCTACTCACCTCCCTCTACGAAGACACACAGTCACAGAGATAGCTTAGCCTGCAAGACCGTGCCCAGCCCAGAAATGAGCTGAGGTGAGCAAACAGCCCAGAGCAAACCTGTACCGGTTACAGAGGTAATACATAGGTTAAACCTGAGGTTGGAYGCTTAGGGCCAGGGAGACTGTGCCCTCCAGCGTCAGGGCAGGTGGTGGGTGCACAGCCCAAMAAGCGAGTCTCCGGCACAGCTCTGCTTACTGCCCTGAGACCAGCCGTCACCGGTGGGAGTCGGGCTGGCCCCGAGGGCTGGGGTGGAGAGAGGCTGTGCTCTGGGTTGGGGGAAGAGGCATTCCTGTAGCCACGGTGTGTTGGAGGTGCACCTTCAGTGACATCTGGCTGTTCCTTTGGCTTTAGGTGCAGGGTATGAGGATGAGACCAGCGAGCCAGAGAAGGAGGGTGACAGGGTGGATCCGGGGAAGACACACACGTACATCTGGGAAATCCAGCAAAACCAGGGCCCGACGGATGGCGACTCACCATGCCTGACCCACTCCTACTCCTCCAACACCGACAGTGTGAAGGACATCAACTCCGGTTTGATCGGAGCCCTGCTCGTGTGCCGACCTGGTAAGGACAGCACAGGATGGGGACAGGTCACACACAATCGTGAATTGGAAAGCAGAAAAATCAAAGACGCCTTCCAGAGACTGAACATGGCAGTGGAGTCAGTAAGCTGTGGTCAACAACAGCACTTTTGGGGTTTGGCCCTTTCCTCAAAGAGTCTCTTCCCAGTGCATGAGCCAAACACACTTTGGATTTCCCTGGTGGACAGAAATCAGTTGCTTCTTTCCTTTGCAAGATTTCAGACCACAGATGAAATCTTCCACCTTGTATCTGAACCTTATCTATCCATAAGGTGAATTGCTATGGAGGCACAAATGTTTGTCTTTCCTTCAGAGATTAACCAAGCTGTGATCGTTCAGTGTCAGCCAGGGTGCTTTGTCAAACAGGGTTTTATTGGAAGAACTAGAGGGAAGTTTGTATCAGCAAGGGTTAAGGATCAGGCAGGAGAGAGACAGGACTCCTGGGGCACTGCCTGGTCCACAGTACCTGTGCCTGCTCTCTTTCCTTCGGTAAACATGGAGGTGACGAAATCCTGACTATTAATACTTGCTGGGTGCAAGGCACCAAGAAGTGTACCTGGGGTGGGATTAGTCACCCCTGGTTGAGCCACCTCCTGGAGGCAGTTGTCCAGACCCCTCTGTAGTCACTGGAGAAGAATGGGCACGAGTCACCTCCTCCCAGGACACTGTCTGCAGGCTCCAGTGACTCACCAGGAACAGTTTCTCCACTGATGAGCGAAGTCTAGACAATGAGTGCTGACGATGGTGCTGATGAGGGGGCTAGATAAAATTGGGCTCTTCCAGGTGACTAAGTGGATCCTGAGAGCCTGCAAGGGGTAGGCAGCACAAACTGACCTTTTGATGCCTTCTGAGGGCAGATGCCTCTCAGCCATGGGTTTTGGGGGACTACAAGTCTGGAAACAGGGCTGTGCCAGTCGTGACAAAAGCAATCCACAGCCTGGCCTTGATTTACCAGTTCTTGGAGGGCACAAAGGGAATTCCCTGGGGAGTCGGGCATGGTGCTTGCTGACCTTTAAAGGGATCCATCCCGTGGCATCTTGCAGGGACCCTGGCGAGCGATGGGAACAAGGAYGGGCAGCAAGAGTTTGTGATGCTCTTCGCCGTGTTTGATGAAGGTAACTACCCTGTTGACTGGTGTCAGACCCCGATTTCAGCCTGGTCATGCTGTGGTCATGGTGTGAGTGCAGCTGCTCAGCTCCCAAGGGTTTGAGCCTTGTACAGCCCCCCCAACCAATGTGCTTCTGGTGCAGTACTGCCACTCCTGTGCCCCAGGTGCAGGGAGCCTGCAGCCCCCCCAGCTCTCCCATCCCATGCCCTGGCCTTGTTCCCATCACACAGGCTAAAGCTGCAGGGGAGTAATGCCCTGTCACGTGCAGTGGTCACCACCACATTCATGCAGAGCCGTAGCCAGGTCTGCTGTGGATTTCCAATAGGCACCACACACCTGACCTCCCTGGATTTTGGCTTTCATACTATTTCACCCCAGTGGGAATGTTTCCTTGTTCTTTGAAACGCTCTCAAGTGAAAGCTGACTGCATCCTCCTCTCTCCACAGGGAAAAGCTGGTACTCTGAACCAGGCTCCCCAGCAGCTCCTCAGCCCCTGCCTCACAACAGGACGGAGCGGCACACCATCAATGGTTACACCGATGGCTCACTGCCTGGTGGGTACCGGTGTGCCAGGGACAGGGATGGAGGGCCTGGGAGGTGCTAGGAACAGGGGTGTAGCCAGGTCTGTAAACTCAAGGTAGCTTGTGARGGGATGTGAGAAGGGACATCAAGAGGAGTTTCCAAGTGATGGAGCTGTTAGACTGTGTTCACCCCAGAGGGACTATCACATCTCAACTCCTTGATCTGCCTTGCCCATTTATAGTGGGGCAGGACCTGTTTCCWGCTGTCTGTGTTGCCAAGTGCAGCTGACCTCCTCGGAGGTCTCTAGGAATAGTGCTGGTAGCAAAGAGTTTCATTTCTCATAGCCCTGTGAACAAGGCCGGAGGTAGTGTTGAGAGGAAAATTCAGCTCTCGCTGGCCTGGCTCTGACAACACATTTCTGTAGGATTTAGGGAACAGAACCATAGAATCACTTAGGTTGGAAAAGACCCTTAAGATCATYGAGTCCAACCGTAAACCTAACACTGCCAAGTCCACCACTAAACTATATTCCTAAGCGCCACAGCTACACGTATTTTAAATACCTCCAGGGATGGTGACTCCACCACTTCCCTGGACAGCCTGTTCCAATGCTTGATAACTCTTTCAGTGAAGAAATTTTTCCTAATATCCAATCTAAACCTCCTCTGGCACAACTTGAGGCCATTTCCTCTTGTCCTATCACTTGCTACTTGGGAGGAGAGATCGACCCCCACCTCGCTATAACCTCCTTCAGGTAGTTGTAGAGAGCGATAAGGTCTCCCTTTTTTTCTCCAGAAAAGCAAAAAAAAAGGCTGTTTGTGGTCTCAGTGAAGACAAAAGTTGGCATTTTCTGATGTTCTTCTGGGAAAAGGTCCAGAGCTGCCTGAGAATGAAGAATCTCCAAGGCAAACTGGGAAACACTGTCAGGAGAGTCATTACCATTAGCAACCTTGGTGAACCACCCCCTGAAACCTCCGACCTGGGTCTGGCCATTCTCCAATAAAAAGCAAAAGCAAAACTCCCCTCAATTTCCTGTCCTGGTGGATCCACGGAGCTTAATCGCTGAGTAGAGTAGACCTCACGGTCAGCTGCTGTGCCTGCACAGTGGATTTCCCCTCRAGAAGGTATCCATGTCTGCCCAGCAACCCCCTGTCTGGCTGCAGGACCTGGCCTGAGAGGTGTCTGATGGAGAGGTGGCAATGGAGAGCTGACGGCCTCAGGATGGAGCCTCCACCCTGTCTGCTCCCGGGCTCTTGGGATCTCTTCCAGTCAACTCTCGCACTCAGTGCCAAGTGCTTGACTCTATTTGACTTTGTTTGGCTTCAGCTTCCAGGAACTTGTTCTTGTTATTCACTTCCCTGCTAGATTACAGAGCCCTTCAGCGCACACTAATTTCTCCCCAGGAAAATATTTTTACAACGCAGTCAAGTCCTCTCCCATTTCCTAAGCACACTGAGCTCTTTGAGTTTCTCCAGGGAAGGAATTTTCTCCAACCTTCAAATAATCCTGGTGACCTCTCTCTGCCCTTTYTGGGGTATTTCAACTACTGCTGAGGACGTGCTGGAGCCCTGCCCCAGATGCAATGTTTTAGTATCGGGCTTGCCAGTGTTGTGATCAGACAACTGATCACAACTTTGATTGTTCCCTATTCCCTTTGCAGTTCCCTATTCCCCTATTTATAGAGTCAAGAAGCACATCTACCTCTTTTGCCATTTCATCCCGCCGTAAGCTCCCATCAGCATGCCTCCCAAAGCCCTTGCCAAAGTCCCCCACTCTGTAAATCTAGTCTTATCTCGGGGGGACGACGTGGCCTGTGTGTCTGTTTTGCTCAGACAGTCCATGTTTACATGCGACTTCTCCAGCTTGAAGCCACCACCTTGTGCGGCAGGGAACTCTACTCAGCACGTGTCAGGCTCTGAGTCCATGACACCAAGAGTGGGGACAAGGTATAGACACAGTGCTGACTCCTGGGTGCTTTCTTTCTCTCCTGGCAGGTCTCACACTGTGCCTCAAGAAGGAGGTCCACTGGCATGTGATTGGKTTGGGCACTGGGCCAGAAGTCCACTCCATCTTCTTCGAAGCCCACACATTCCTGGTGAGAAACCACCGTCTCAGCAGCCTAGAAATCTCCCCTGCCACGTATCTCACAGCCCAGACCATGTCAGGAACAGCTGGCTGGTTTCGGATGTTCTGCCAGATACCGTCCCATCAGCAAGGTAACCTTATTCTGCAAGAGCTTGGGGGAAAAGAAGTTCAGGRGATGGCCCAGGCTCAGGGTTCTATGCAGTGCTGCAGCTCCAAGGCCCCTCCTGCTCCATAGTGTTACATCCACGTGCAATCTGGCCCGTGACCAGAATGGCATAGGTTGACCCATGTGATGGCCCATTTGATGGGGACAGTAGTGGAGAGGACGTTTCCCAAGCAGAGCCTGGGGGAGTGCATGCCTGTGCTGGCATGTCAATGTGACCTTTTCTGCCTGGCTTGTCTGAACCCAGCTGGCATGGAGGCCATTGTGAAGGTGGAGGAATGTCTGGAGGAGCGCCTGATGAAGATGGGGAAGCTGTCAGACGAGCCAGAGGACATGGATTACCCTGAAGAAGATGAGGAAACTTATCATGTGATCCAAGTGCGCTCTTTTGCCAAAGAGAACCCTGTGACCTGGACTCACTACATTGCAGCTGAGGAAATGGACTGGGACTATGCCCCCGTGAAGCCAGCGTCTCTGGACAGGTGAGAGTGGGCATTTGTGTCCATGAGGCTGCCCCTCGAGGCATCCCTGCCAGCTCTTCCCCTTTTCCCCAGAAATTTATTTTCCTTCTGCCCAACCTAGACAGTTTTGTTCTTCCTTATTAACACTAACAGTAYGGATGCAGGACAAGGATGGTCTTGGGGAGGCCATGGGAAGGCAGGACCTGGCTTTGCTCCATTTTACCAAATTCCTCACAGAGGCATTTTTCWCGGGGGCATTTGTCTCTCTGTTGCCCAGGTCTCCGGGGTGGGCCCTTCTGAGCAGGCAGCAACGCCTGGTGACCCTTCTCACCCTCCAGCCAGGAGGCCCTGCCCAGCCAGGACATGTGCCCRCAGCCCCAGAGTGTGGGTCTCCTTGCCCTGTCTGGAAGGACCTGCTCTAGATGGCAGAGGCAATTAGCCCCTGCTGCTGCCCCACTTTTTGGAGGGAGAGGTGATGCAAGTGCAATATCTCAGCAGAAGTACCTTAGTCAGCACTGCCTGGCAATGACACTTGTCACCAGTCCCGATGTCACTCTGCTGACACAGGCTGTGTGGGCTGGGGCTGGCTTGGTAGTGGGGTCACCGGGTTCTGCCCTAGATGGGGATCCCAGGCAGCAGCCGCTGGAGCGAGGCACGCGGGGCAGAAATCCCCGCCTGCAGCCCCTCGCAGGGTAAGCCAGAGGAGGTGTCCTCTCCAGCTTAGGGCAGGCCTTGCTCCTGGGAAGGAGCTGGGATGATCAAGAAAAGGCAGCTGCTCTGTCGCCTCATGCCCGCATACTGGGGTGTTCCCTGACACAGGACAACCTGCCATGCTCTCAGCTCTCACAGTCACCACTTCCCTCCAAGACAGGGCAGTGTCAGCCCAAGGCTGCAACTGCGCAACCTAGTTGAAGCTTCCTCCATTCACTTGAAACCTTATTCCCCAGGATGCAGGAATGGGTGTCCCCACTGTGCACTGGTAATCCCAGGGTAGCTGCGTAGGTCCTTGGATGGTGGGAGGTCTTGGTCTGGTTCTGACAGCGTCCCGCATGTGGCCGTTTGCTCTTCCTCTGCTTTGCCTGCAGAAACATCACGAGCCTGTTCCTGGAGGCTGGCCCGCAGCGGATCGGTTCAAGGTATAAGAAAGTGATGTTTGTGGAGTACGAGGATGCAACCTTCAAGAAGCGCAAGGCATCAGATCAACTGGACAAGGGAATTCTGGGGCCTGTCATTAAGGGGGAGGTTGGAGATCAGTTTAAGGTAAGAGAGAAATTGCTTTCCACAAAGAGGGACTGAAAGGGGAAACCTCAAAGCTTGATGCTGCTCCTCCTAATGGCTCTTGGTTTGTGGCTAAGGTCTGACATAAGTCCTTGAGGTGCTCTATCATAGAATCATAGAATCATAGAATGGTTTAGGCTGGAAAAACCCTTTAATATCATCAAGTCCAACCGTTAACCTAGCACTGCCAAGTCCACCACTAAACCACATCCTTAGGCACCACTTCTACACGTCTTTTAAATACCTCCATGGATGGTGACTCAACCACTTCCCTGGGCAGCCTGTTCCACTGCTTGACAGCCCTTTTGATGAAGAAACTTTTCCTCATATCCAATCGAAACCTCCCCTGGTGCAACTTGAGGCCATTTCCTCTTGTCCTATCGCTTGTTACTTGGGAGAAGAGACCAACACCCACCTSGCTACAGCCTCCTTTCAGGTAGTTGTAGAGAGCAGTAAGGTCTCTCCTGAGCCTCCTTTTCTCCAGGCTAAACAACCTCCATTCCCTCAGCTGCTCCTCATAAGACTTGTGCTCTAGACCCTCCACCGGCTTCGTTGCCCTTCTTTGGACACGCTCCAGCACCTCAATGTCTTTCTTGTAGTGAGGGGCCCAAAACTAAAACTGCTTGTTTGGTAATGTCCAAAGTCATGTTTGGTAATGTCCAAAGTTCACGAGAAAGGCAGATGTTGCTGAAAGCTAAAGCTAAATACTCTCGGTGAGATCAGCAAAGATGCACAGGATATGGCCCAGTCCCCTTGATTTGACATCATTACAGGCATCTTAGGAATCGTGTGAATTAATCCATGACACATGGCATCCAGCACCTTCCTCCGAGGCAGGAGTGTCCTCTCATCCTCCACGCTTCTCCATCTGTGTGCTCTTACCATACAGTATTGGGGACTGCCGCTTGTATCTCCCCAAGTCCCTCTACTGACCACTTGACTTGTTTGCTGCTAGGAGGAATGGGATGGTTTCCAGGAGCTTCACATTTCTGCTCCCTGCCTGGGGTTTCCTGTGCAGTTGTGGGCATGGAGATGAAGGTAATGCCTGGGGCAAAGCCTCGACAGAGCTATTTAGAGAAATAAATGAAGGGCTTCATGCAGTGAAGTGGGGAGCACCTTGAAGCTCTTGACTGCTGTGCATACTTAGTGTCTTGGTCCTCTGAGGCCTCCTGGATTGACAGACCTCTTCCGTCTCATATGTAAAGTGAGACTAAAGACAGCAACTTTCCCTTTAATAAATCTGATATTTTCATGCCCTCCCTAAAACTGGCACCTCCTGGAAAGATGGACAGTGTAGACTGGTAGAGAAATAAACAGTCGTTTCTTCTATTCTGACTCCTACTCTGTGGTCCCAGCCAYGTCTGGGTTCCTCCCTGTTGGACGCTGGCAGGTAGCCAACCCCAGAGCGCCGCTGCCCAGCGTTTCCCTCCCTGCGAGGGCACTGAGGGCAGCCTCAAGAGCTCATAGTCTTCAGAAAGCATTAAATGTTCCCGCTGACTGTCCTCATTTCAGATTGTGTTCAAGAACCTGGCAAGCCGACCGTACAACATCTACCCTCACGGCCTTACCAGCGTAAGGCCATACCACGCCATGAAGCCCTCTCAAGGTAAGGCAGGCCACGAGAATTTGGGACATCTCTTGGCCACTGCTATTGTTCTGGGCCAGGAGAGCTTCCGGCAGCCCATGATAAGACTGGTTGTCCAACCCATCCAGCCAAGCACCTGAGCCCTGCAAGCCCAGAGATGATGACGATTCTTGGTTCATGTCTCCCTTGGTGCCATGTAACCCTGTCTTTAAGGAAGGCTTGGATGATGGCTGGAAGAAGAGGCACTGTCAACCAGGGACCTGGGACCATGTTGTTTGGTCCATCCTGGAGGCCTCYACTTTCTGATGAGGCAGGAACGACCCTGGTGATCCTGCCTGTGTTTGCCAGTTTGCTTACAGTCCTCATTCCCTGGGCTCCCCCTGCCCTGCTTTAATGGGGGGGTTCATTATCATTCAGACTCTCCCTCTCACAGCTTCGTGGTTTTTGCTCTGGGGTTGTTGAGTTACCAGGTCCCTTTCCCAGAACTGCTTTCATCCCCTGCCAGCAGGCTCCCAGGATCACAACTTGTGCAAGGATATCCCACATCCCACCAGGGCAAAATTGTGCCCCATCCCTCTCCCTTCCTCCTCTCTGTCCTTTTGGTGTATCACAATGACAGGAGCAATTGCAGAGGCTGGAGAAAAGCTCCTCTGCTGCAGAGGTGGCAGAACTGGGATGGCAGCCACTAAGGAGTTCAGCGAACTAGGGTCAGCCTTGGGACCTGTTACTCTCTCCTTCAGGAGAGTCAAAAGGGCCAAGTGGCCCATTGGCTGGCAAGCCTAAAGGAGCCAAGCCACACAAGGGACCTGGGAGCCCTGTCCCTGCCCCTCTGTCAACATCCCCCAGCCAGATGTGGCTCACCAGCTTTGCCAGCCATTCAACTTTGTGAAAACGGGCAAGTCGTGGTCCTGGCGCCACAGGGATGATGCTTTTTAGGGGAGTATAGAGCTATTCCTACCCTGACTGACACATGAGCTTTGTAAACCATGCTCTTGCCAGTGGCTCAGCTAGGCACTTGGAGCAAGGAAAGGTCTTTTCCTAAGGCTGCGTCAGTGCAAGATCTTGCTGAATGCTCAGAAGATTTATTTGCCTTTCAGTTTTCCTTCTGTTCCTTCCAGATCTCCTCCTTGCTTTTCTCACGGTCTAGCTGTATTTGCTTAAAAATCTGTCTTTCCGTGCTTTGTTTATCACCCATTTCATCCTTGCCCAGCTCTGTACCTTCATCTGCAAACTCCTCTGGGTGGCCCAGAGCCCAGACACAGCTGAGACTGGGCAAATTTTCCAGTTTGCAGGAGTTTCAAGGGCTTTCAAAATTAGGCATATGCCTCCCCATCTTCACCTGGTCCCAGGGCCTCCTTTTGTCCAGATCAACTTTCCATGCAAGCACATGCTAGCAGCCAGTGTGCCATCCGGGGGTGGGCATGGGTTTGGGTAGTTTTCTATGCAACTTGTGTGGTCAGGAAACCTCCTTTCTGAGCTCTTTTAAAAAGCAGGATCACCCCTTCCAGGAGCAGCCCAGATCTAACTGATCTGCCCTTGGGCCGTGTGTTGCCAGATAAGGACGTGAAGGACATTCCTATCCCTCCTGGCCAGTCATTCACCTACAGCTGGAGGGTCACCACTGAGGATGGGCCAGCACAGGCGGATCCTCGCTGCCTCACCCGTTTCTACTACAGCTCCATTGACCCGGTCCCAGACACGGCCTCAGGCCTGATTGGGCCCCTCCTGATCTGTTTTAAGAAGTCCATGGATCAGAGGGGAAATCAGGTGGGTCCTTCCTTTGTCAATTCAGCTACCAGGCTGAAAGGCTAGAACAACTGTGGTGGGTGAAATATTTGGGTAAAACAAAATTTGTCTGTCCTGTTCTCTTCAATGCTACCATCAGTCCCAATGCCCCTGCCTTCCCTATCCTCCCTTGCATACTCCCTTCTCTCCAAACCTGGACCCTAACTCCTGTGAAATAGCAGGAGACTGTTCCCCATGCACCTGGGCTAAGACCTGGCAGCTACACTGGGCCCTGGGGGCACTCGGATCAGACCAGGAATAACGGCTTCCCTCTCCGCCTTCCAGATAATGTCAGACAAGACGAGGTTGGTGCTGTTTTCGGTCTTCGATGAGAACCGCAGCTGGTACCTGGAGGAGAACATCAGGCGGTTCTGCACTGATGCAGCCCATGTGGATACCCAGGACCCCCAGTTTTATGCCTCCAACGTAATGCACAGTGAGTGCTCGGCCAGGGGCTCCCTGCAAAGCCCCGGCAGACACAGGCTCATCCCTGCCCCAGGGAACAGGCAGGGAACATGCAGCAGCTCGGTAGCCATGGGGAAATCAAGTCCTGATGAAATGTTTCACCCCCTCTCTTTCAGCTATTAATGGCTTTGTGTTTGACAACCTCAAACCAAAACTCTGCCTGCATGACGTTGTGTACTGGTATGTCCTGAGTGTGGGGGCCCAAACAGATTTCCTCTCCATCTTCTTCTCTGGAAACACATTCAAGCGCAACATGGTCTTTGAGGATGTGCTTACGCTTTTCCCATTTTCTGGAGAAACGGTCTTCATGAGTTTGGAAAAGCCAGGTTAGTAACAYGGGCTGTTCTATAAGCCATGGGCTTGGCATCACAGCAGAGATAAGTGAGCACCTCCAGCCAGGTCTCTGGTACCCAATCGCATTTTGGCAGCCCTGAGAGCGAAGGGATGCACAACCTGCTGGAACAGCAAAGTGAGAGGCAATGATTAAATCCTTCCAAAGCCTGATTACTTCATTAATAGGRTGCGTTAAGGTCATGCATGCTGCCAAGCCAGTAAGCTGGCTGCAATAACGTGAGCTCCGTGGACCTTGCATCTGCACCCTTGGCTCCAAGCTTGGAGGTCAAGGGGAGCGGCACTGCTGTGGGTTCAGCCGCTGGTCACGGCATCCCATATATCTCCACACCTTTGCAAGGACAGAAATCGCAGCCATGGAGAAGTCCTAGGAAGGATTTACTTCAGAGTTCGGTTTTATTTACTCCCACTCAGTATTTTTTCCTTAGCATTTGCAAAAGTGGTGCCGTTAACCATTTCCTCGCTCACAGAGGAAACACAGAATTTACCATGTGATTGCAAACACCAATATGATGGTCACGAGCGCTGCACCTTGATCAAGCTAACAGGGTTTCTAGATACCTCAGGAAGCTTTCTAAAACCCAGCCAGACATTGCATCCGTTTGAGCTCTGATTTTTTCCTGCTGATCTGAAGCAAGCAGCTCGGCCAGCAGCAGATGACAGCTCTCTCCAGCGTCAGAGCCTGGTTATTACACACCTCCCCACCCACGCTTGGCACCTGGAGAAGAGGTGCTCGCTGCAGGGAGCAAACGCGTTGGCCGGGGATGTGAGCAAGAGGCAGCCTTTTCATTTCTTTCTCCTTGAGTGGGAGAGATGTGACAACTGTGTCTGGGAGAGAGGTGTATTTGACAGCTCCAGCATGTCTTTGGGGGTTGATTATGGTGATTACTCTGCTGCTGGCAATAATCYGGGAGGCTCTGTGGGTTCTCAGTGCATTAGCTGTTCTCACCAAGCTATTGTCGGGGCCTCGCAGGTGTGTGTAGCACGCTAAGCTCTGGCAGGGGACACCGGCCCCACTTATGGCACTTGTCAGGACTGTCCCTGATGTTGCCAGCGACCCCAATGTCTTGTGAGTCCAGCTGTAAGATACTCTAGGGATTATGAAAACATGAAATCACTACCATGAACCAAAGGCTGCCTGAAAATATAGGTTGCACTAGCAAGGGAGCGGCATGGAGATGGCAGACTGTGGTGGGCTGATGGTGTCCTCTTGTCCTCTCTTGAGACAGGCGTCTGGACACTGGGGTGCCTGAATCCTGATTTCAGAGACCGAGGGATGCACGCCAAGTTCACAGTCTTGCAGTGCCAGCATGAGCAATACCCTGATGGAGAAGATTATGTGTATTTCGAGGAGGAGGAGGAGGACACCTTTGACTTCCAACCCAGGGGCTTCTCTAAAAAAAAGAGATGGCACAGGCCATGTGTGAATGAGCAACTGAACAATGTCACCTCTTCCAGAAATGAGACAGAGAAGCCAAGATTGTGCTTGACAGAACCCAGCCATGGGGCCCTCCTGAGCAATGGYAGGATTTCTGATCCCCCTTCCAATGGCACATCAACACTTTTAGGAATCCCACATCCACCTGATATTTCCCTGTCTTCTCTGCCAGAAACAAACTATGAGCCAGTGCCCTATGAATCCTTCCTGGAAGATGAAGAAGAATTGTCAAAAATCATCAACCAGGGTGAAGGGTTTGGAGCTCTCCCACCTGGAGAACACTTGGTGAGTGTCAGTGGAAGGGTCCATGGTACTATGAGCTCAGAAGAAGATCAGCAATGGCTGCACCCAGCCACGCCAGCTCCAGAAGATGCTCTGGCAGGAAAGAAGGTGACAAAAATCTCAGAGGTGCAGGAGCCAGTAAAAAGGACAATGGTCCAGTCTGGTGGTACATTAGAGATCCTGGAAGCAGAGCCTCAAAAGACAACTACTCATGCAGCAAGCTTGTGGGACTCAATTGCTTATGCTGCTAGCAAAGCTCCTCTTCAAGAAAACAGGATCTCATTTCACCAGAATGACCTGGAGCGCAATCTGGGACTTCAAGACACGCCTTCACAGGGTGCTGGGGACAAGTTGCTAAGAGGAGTTGATAAAATATCCTTAAATCTATACGAGTCACAGGAGACAATCAATACAGAACCGGCTTTAAGTACTGATCATAACTCTTCCTCCACACTGGACAATTCTTCTGCATCTTCAGATGAGACAGAAGACAACAGGGCTTCTCATGCTGTAGTTCACAGTCACACTAGAGAAAGCAATTATTCATCAAATGAGCTAGATGCTAGGCTGGAAAAAAGACCTCACAAAGTGGTTTCACAAGGCTTTTATGAATCTTTTGAAGGGAAAAATGTTTCTTTCTCAGGCCTGGGACCCAGCAAACCTGTACCAGAACAAATCCTCACAGATGAGAGTAACTTGCCTGCAAAAAGTGACACAGAACAAGAAGCCAGTGAACTTGCCAAAGGCACAAGCCTTCTAGAAACCACCTTTGCACATACCAATGACCTTGAGCCTTCCAGCTATGTAATGACGGAAGAGAGGGATGAATTAATCTTGGAGGCAGTGTTTCAGGATGCTACAGCTGATAAGGAATTGCCAGAGATAGACAGTCTTGCCTTTCCTGAATCGAATGTTGTAGCCAATGACACGAGGCAGTTCCCAAATGCTTTCTTAAACAGCTCTGAGAAGTTTCTGAGACATAGAGCTCCAGCCCCGCGCGTGAGTGGCCCTGACTGGAGGCCTCGACAAGCCAGGTCACTGGAGAGCAGAGGCTTTATGCGTGGTTTGGGTCTTCCCAACACCAGCTGGCCTGGCAGCAGGGAGCTCCTCTCTGAGGGTAACAGAGCAGAGCAGGATCTGGCCAGCCAGACCCCTGAGACAGCAGTGAATAAGAAAGCCCCAAAGGCATGTGGACCTCATTCCCCTTTTTGCAGCACTCACTTCAAAAACAGGTCCCYGATACCAAGCGACACTTTGCCTGAGGTGATGGTGGCCCAGCAAAGCCTGGAAGAAAAATCAAACATGGTTGAGGGGAGACTACACCCGGGCAGGGATGCTCCACGGGCTTTGCTTGGAGATAGTGCTGATGAGATGCATCCTGAGGGGAGGCCAAGCACCGATGGGGGTGTACGGAGCAGCAGTGAGGGTGCCSAGCGCAGCAGACACTCCTTCCCCACACGGGGAGCACTGGGGAGCGAGGCGGCAACGGCAGCAAGCAGCTCAGAAATGCAGGCTGCTGCTGAGGCTGCAGACCTGACCTCAAACTGGGACCCGGTCTCCCTGGGGGCAGCAGGACACGCTGAGGGCTTGCGGAGCTCAGCTTTGGCCGAGCTGCAGCCGGGCAGAGGTGTTATCTGGAGGGATCCTGGGAGCGAGCAAGCTCAGGGGAGAAGCCAGATGGAGGAGGAGACAAACTCTGTGGAGCATCAGGGTCAGTTCAGTCCTCAGCCTCAGCAGCTCAAGGCCAATGCCACGGAGGACTATGTGCCTGAGAGCATGTCTGGGCAAAGCCCAGAAGAAATCCCTGTGAAACCAGCCTCCAAAGAGAACTATTCCCTGTCTCCAAGCAGGCCCACTCACAACCACAGCACTACCAAAAAACCAGATGAGTATGTGCAAGCTAATCCGGATGGATGGCAGGTGCTCGGTGGGGAAGATGTCCTCAGAGAATCCGGGAAGAGAGATGGCCAGGGCCTAGGAGAGCCCAGGGAGGATGGGGAAAGCAACAGCACAGCTGGGAAGAGGAACCGTGTCCCAGGACATAGGGAGAGACCAACTTTGAACAACAGGACCTATGTCAGCCCCTCGAGGCCAAAGGCTGACAAGCCGGACTACGACGAGTACAGCGACACAGAGCAGACCATGGAGGATTTCGACATCTATGGGGAAGAGGAGCACGACCCGCGCTCCTTCCAGGGGGAGGTACGGCAGTACTTCATTGCAGCCGTGGAGGTGATGTGGGAATACGGGAACCAGAGACCCCAGCACTTCCTAAAAGCCACGTAAGTGTGACTGTCCCTCATGCATTCCTCCTGCACTGTGTGGCATGGCTTGATGCCTGAGTTGGCATGTCCTGGCAGGCAGGATCACARGCCTATAACTGTACGACCCAGCCAAGCAGCCCAGGGGAAGGATGCTCCCCGTGCCTCCCCTCCACCTGGGGAGCTTTGTAACTCCAGCAACCCTGAGCTTCCTTGAAAGTGGGTCAGGGATGCTCTGGGCTCTGCATCACCCCTGCCCTGCAGCAGCCCTGCCATGGCTGCCCTCCCTATGGGACAGTATCATCTGACTTGCTTCGCTGCCCTCACCCCAGCAGGGACCCCTGGAGCGGCAGGAGGAAGCCTTTCCAGCAGTACCGCAAGGTGGTTTTCCGAGAGTATATGGACGATTCCTTCACGCAGCCACTGCTGCGGGGAGAGCTGGACGAGCACTTGGGYATCCTCGGGCCGTACATCAGGGCAGAAGTTGAAGATGTCATCATGGTGAATTGAAAGTTCCCATTTCCTATAAAACCTAAAATCCCCCCGTTGCTGGCTGTGCTCAGCCAGAGGGAGTGCTGAGGTGGGCCTGCCGGCTCTGCGATGTCCATGGGTTCACCTTCAGGGCTTGGGGGCAGGAGCTACCCCGTTGGCACCCTGCATGGCACATGGATGGCACCACGTTGGGAGGCAGAGCCACCATTCAAAGGAAGCTCAGTGGCTGGAGGAATGGGCCAGCAGGAACCTCAGAGTGTTCAGATGCAAAGCCCTGGGCCTGAGACAGACCCAACCCCTGTAACAGCACAGCCCAAGCAGCTCCTGGGCTCCATGGGGAGYCTTTTGGGTGAAGGGATTGTAGAAAGGGTAATGAGCTAAGCAGGGTTCAGTACGGCTTCTTTGGGTGCTCTATGTGAGGGCAGGCTCGGGCTTCCCTCACCACCAAAGGTCCTTCAGCACCCACCTAAGGAAGAGGTGGAAGGCTCTTCACCAGGCTCAGGACTCGTATGCCTGGAGAAGTTACCCAGTTTTCACTGAAATCTTCACCAGGGTGGATTCAGCACGTTTGGGCTCCAGAGGCTGTAGTGTAGCTGACCTTGCTCCCATTGAGCAGGGAGAGGGCCTCATCCTGCTGATATGACCGGGATGCGCTTTCCACTGGGGATCAGACTGCACAGCCACAGCTTGTGGTTCAGCAGGGCTTGGCCACTGCATGGGACCCAGCTGGAGGTCTGGGCACYGGAGACATGGCTGCCTCCTTCCCACCAGCTGGCTGGATCCAACCCCAGGTCCAGGGTACTCTCAGCGCTGCACCTAGCCCCCTCCCACACTCCCTTTGCTTTGCCTTCCCTATGGTGCAGGTGACATTCAAGAACATGGCCTCACGGCCCTTCTCCTTCCACTCCACACTGCAAGCCTACGAGGAGACACAGGGTGCAACGCAGGGTGGAGAGGTGGTGCAGCCCGGCGAGCTCCGGAAGTACTCCTGGAAAGTCCTGCCCCAGATGGCACCCACCACGCAAGAGTTCGACTGCAAGGCCTGGGCTTACTTCTCCAACGTGGACCTGGTAGGTGGAGGCTGGCTCCATGGGGCATCCCAGGAAGGAGTGATGGGCAGCACRCCTGGGTCCTGGCTGCGAGGTCAAGGCTTTTCCTATGGTGCTGTGCTGAAAGCAGCCCATGGCTGTGTAGATTCTCAGGTGTCTAATACAGTGATGAATGCATGCTGGTGCTTTCTCTTCTCTTCCCTTCTCTTAATTGGGTTTTTCCCCCTTTCCCCAGTTGTACCAGCTTATGAGACTTGTAAGGAACTAGCATTCTGCAGCCCCCTACCCCTCTGCCAAATCTGGCTGAATTTGGCCCATGGGCTCCAATGTTAGTGRGGCAGAGACTGTTGGACAGACAGACACCACTTCTCTTGAAAGCACAGGCAAACGCTTGCTGCACAGCCGTTCTTAGCTAGGGGTAGAGTGGGGACCCCCCCACTGAACCCAGCATGTCCTTCCCACACTGCACGTGCCATGCCCTCTGCACGAGTGGGAGCCAGGCCAGGGATGCAGACAGGGTCACTGCTTTCCTCGCTGCTGTGCCGCTTGCGGGCGTCAGCGCTGCCTCCCCCTGAGGCAAACCCTTCTTTCCTGGCTCCCTGGCAGGAGAAGGACCTGCACTCGGGCCTCATTGGGCCATTGATCATCTGCCGCCGTGGGGTGCTGAGCTTCATTTTCAGGCGGCAGCTGGCTGTGCAGGAGTTCTCCCTGCTCTTCACCATCTTTGATGAGACCAAAAGCTGGTACTTCCTGGAGAACATGGAGAGGAACTGCCGCCCTCCCTGCCGCATCCAGCAGGACAATCCTGACCTTAAGAGAAACCATTCCTTCCACGGTGAGGAGCCTTGCCCTTGCCCTTGYCATCCCACAATCTATATTGGTATGGAAAAACCTGGAGCCTTGAGCTGCTCCTGACCTCTGCCTTCCCCAGCCATCAACGGCTACACGAGTGACACACTGCCCGGGCTGGTGATGGCTCAGCAGCAACGGGTCCGGTGGCACCTCCTGAACATGGGCAGCACTGAGGATATCCACTCCATCCACTTTCACGGGCAGCTGTTCAGTGTCAGGACTAGCCAGGAGTATCGCATGGGTGTCTACAACCTTTATCCCGGTGAGATGCAGCGYGGGCACTGTGCACAACCCAGCTGCCGGGGCTTCATGTCCGTGCCTGCTAGGAAGTGCCAAGCCTGCGAGGGGATAGCAAGGAGGGGGAATGGATCTGGAAGAGTGTGGCTCTGTGTTTGCACAGTGCTTGGCACTGTGGCATCCCATTACAGCCAGTAACTCACCTCTGCTCTGCTCTCCATCCCTGGCTAGGTGTCTTCGGGACGGTGGAGATGTGGCCCTCGCATGCCGGGATCTGGCGGGTAGAGTGCGAAGTGGGAGAGCACCAGCAAGCCGGGATGAGTGCTCTCTTCCTTGTGTACGACCTGAGTGAGTGATCCTCTTTGCGCCCTGGCCCGCTTGCTGCCATGGCCACGGCCAGCATGTTTTTGAGCACCCCCCRCCAGGGCTCTCAGTGTTTCCCCTGGGGTGGCCCAAGTGGGGTCTTCTGGGTTTTCACTCCGAAAGAAAGTCACGACTTCAGCCGTTGCCACCCTACACAGCCCAGCAGAGASCACACTCAGGGACATGGCTGGGGTGAAGGCTGGGAGACCAGCTTCATTTGCCTGCAAATATTTGCTCCCAGAGCTCGTTTTCCAAAACGGAGGGTCCCTGGACCTCCTGTAAAATGCACTTACCCCAGCAACTGCATGCACACGCTGGTGCCTGCCCGCGCTGTCGGGGAGGTACAGCGCCCAGCTGCCTAACCACATATCAAGAGGTAAACTGAGGCACGGAGTGATGGCAGGAGGCAGCGAGCGACACTGCCTGACTACAGGTTGCTCTGATAGAAGCAGCCTCAAGAGCAACTACAAAATCCACAGGGAACCTCTGACTCCATTCACCCCAGAACAACATGTTTCTACCTCACCATAAGTAAGCACTGGGGAAAGTGGTTTGTGAGAGTAGTATTTTATCACMCAGTGACAGTCTCTCTCCTCTTCCTAAAGGAGTATTAAATGTCAGCCAGAAAATGTTTCCATAAGTTAAAAAACTGCTTAAGATTTCAAATCCGCATTTTCCCCAGAAGCATTTGCCATGCAGAGGAAATGCCAAGATGTGAAAAGTCGCTAATAATAAYGGTTATTATAAGAGACAAACAGCCCTGTGCTCAGCAGACCAGAAGAGAAACACAGAGAGACAGGGGCGTCAGGCAGACTTTCCTTTAGCGACATGATATTTGTTTTTAAAAGATGCTGCCTAGCAACAAAAAGGCCCAGGAGCAAGACGTGAGTGTAAAGAAGAGGCACTTGTCCACATTGCTGGGAGATCAGGACATGKGAATGAAAGGTCGGGGACTCAGGGACAGGAGTTTGGCAAGAGGCTGCTGTGGCTGATGCTGGGAACTCTCTGCTGCTGATGTTGGGGTCGTGAGCAAGACCTTCCCGCACCCCTAAAATTCTGGGATGGATGTGGATGCATCTGAAACCCACAGCTTGGTGTGAGACAAACAAGCCTGAGGGGCTCCTGGAGGCTTGAGGCAACCTCCCTGAGCCTGGAGGCTGCTACCCAGCCTAGGTTTTTCCTTCAAAAGCCTTGTTATCTAATCAACTCTCCCTGGTTTTCGCCCTCCTTCTCCCTTTTTGGCTGCAGACTGCCGAAACGCCCTCGGCCTGGCCTCGGGCCACATTGCAGACTCTCAGATCACAGCATCGGGGCAGTATGGTGAGTTGGGGTTGTCGCTGCAAGGAAGGCAGGTGAGGTTGGGGCAGCTTCAGCCAACACAACTCACATGCTTGCCTGCCCAAGGCTCTGCTACACCGGGTCCCTGGCAGAGTCCTTCCTCTGTCCATGCCCATGTCAGCGTCCCACTCGGGACCTGGAGGTGCCTTCCCACATGTCTGGCCCATCGTGTCAGTGCTCTGCCACCCTGTACGTGGCCACTAAACCCTAGGGTGATCCTCAGGCCCCACCCTGCGGATGGACTTCTCGCTGCCTCGGGCTGGGTAGCGCCAGGGGCCAGCAGCACCCTCATATCTGTGCGTTCTCCTCGCAGGGCAGTGGGCCCCTTACCGGGCCAGGCTGGATAACAGTGGCTCCATCAATGCTTGGAGCACCGACCGCAGCAACGCCTGGATCCAGGTAGGAGGGGTCCTGTGGCTGGAGGCACCGCTGGGGGCATTGCAAGCGCATGCTCGTGGCTGATGCACTGTGCAGAAGGACCTGCGCAGATGGCCACTGTCTCCCCAGCTATGTCTTGCTATTTTCCCTGATTCCCCTCTGGGAGGGGAGCCCTGAGATTCTAATGGCAGTTGGTCTGGCCGTGGTTGCTGCTGGCCTGACACCCAGATCCATCCTCAGTGCAGCAGAGGAATCACTTGGTGGTCTGGCTACAGCATCRGATTGTGCAAAAATCCCCCAAAGACCAAGTGAGAACAGCTCACCTCTCCAAATAGCGCTCCCCTGCCTTCTCCCAGCTGTTGGCTGACTTGTGCCCTTATGAATATTTTAACTATATAGTTTTATAACCTGTGCTCACTTACATCACGAGGAAGTGAGTTCCACAGGTTTACAGTGCGTTGCCTGACCATGGCTTGGGTTTTCCACCAGAAATGAATCCCTGACTTTCGTTCTCAGGTGGACCTTTTGCATCTCATGATTATTCATGGCATAAAAACCCAAGGGGCCCGACAAAAGTTCTCCAGCCTTTACATCTCCCAGTTTGTCGTCTTCTACAGCCTTGATGGGCAAAGGTGGAGGAAATATAAGGGAAATGCCACCAGCACCCAGATGGTAAGGTGAACAGGTCTTGAGAAGAGTGTCTTCCCAGAATGGGGTCTCTTGGGGTGATGAGGGCTAGGGAGCTCTGTACACAAGGCAGAGATCTGCTGAGCCCCTGAGATATGTGATTAGGGCAGTGAGCATTCACTGCCAGGATGACTGAATCACAGATCACAGGTCTGCAAGGGACTTGCTGTCTGTGTCCATCTGTCTCATTTTAAATTGACTGAACTATTTCTTTCCACAATCCCAGGTGGCTGCGAGATCCACCGCTTAACAGTATGTTACATGTTACTTAGAGCTAGGCATAAGATTTTGCCTGAATACCTTTCTTGACCCCAAAGGCAAATTTGSCTTTCTAAAAACATTGTGCAGATGCAGATGCAGATTTGGGGGATCTCTACTCATTAGAAAAAACCACAACCTAAATATGCATAAGCTGATCATTTCAGCGTGAGAAGAAAAGTATCCAGAAAAGCCTCCATCATGTACACCAGCTGTGGCCAAAACTTTTCCCAGGTTCAAAAGGCCCAGGACTGACTTTTTTTTTTCTTCTTTTTCTCCCCTCTGTTTGGTGAAGATATAAAAACATGTTCATTTGCACGGACCCTAAGTTTCTCCTCTTCCTGTTTCTCAGTAGATCACCCTGATTTGGCCTATTCACACTTCTTTGGTCTGAATCACATCTCAAATAATTTCCCTGAGCTGCCGTTCTTTTTTAAGGATAGTGATAAGATACAGAAGTGCCAGACAGAAATGTTCTTCTCCCCACTAATCCTTGTCCTGTCTAGCTCTCTTTCCACTGGTACAACAATCCTTTTCCTCCCTTTCCCTGCAGCTGTTCTTTGCAAATGTGGATGSAACCGGAGTGAAAGAAAATTTCTTCAACCCTCCGATCATAGCCCGGTACATCCGCATTAACCCCACTCACTACAGCATCCGGACCACGCTGCGCATGGAGCTCATCGGCTGTGATCTGAACAGTACGTCCCACCTCTGGGTGCCAAGCACCAAAGCCAGGGCCTGATCCAGTGGGGTGCTGAGTGCCAGCTCCACGTGTTTCAGGACTCCCCAGGCAGTTGTGAAGGGGGAAGGAGGAGGCTGGAGAGGGCATTGAGATGTTAGGGGAACAAAGCTGGAAAATCTCATTATGGTCTTAGAGATAGCAATACCAGAGGGAGAGCATGGGGCCAGCTCTCACCACCACTTTTTCCTGAACCACCAGAAACCTCCAGCAGCAGCTAAGCTGATAGCTGGGGAGCTGCTGCCTCAGTCTGGGGGAGCAGGGAACAGGCAGAGGCAGATGCTATTGGCTTTTCCTCTGGTTTTGCCACTCCAAGGCGAGACTGCTCTGGCCCACAGTGTGACCCGGGGCAGTGGTGTTCTGGGATCCTTTCTTTAGCTTCACACACCAGCAGGGCAGACTCTCCAGCAGCTACAGGAGCAGGAGCTCTGCTGTAGCCCCATGCCACAAGCCTGCCAGCCGGCTCTGATGCAGCTGCGCACATGCACACCTGATCCCACCGTGTGCAGGGTGTCTCCCTGCCAGGTATTCTTGTCCTTCCCCTGCAGACAGGTTCTCCTTATGTCCTGGCAGATGCACAAATCCTTCACATTCCTCCTAGATAAAATCTCCAGGGAGAACAGAAGGTGGGACTAGTGGCAGGTGTAGTTTGGCACTCCCCAGCCAGAGCCATGCTGCACACAGGGACCCTGAGCAGTGCAGGGGCCAYGACACTGCAGCAAGGCACAGGAGAACCTGTAACCAAGGAAAGTGCATGGAGGGCGGCTGGAGCAGTGAGCAGCCAGAAGGCATCTCCATGATGGGTCTGTTCCCTGCTCTGACAAGCATCGCTCCGCTCTTCCAGGCTGCTCCATGCCCCTAGGAATGGAGAACAGAGGGATCCCTGACCAGCGCATCTCCGCATCCTCCTACAGCACCAACACCTTCTCCAGCTGGTCACCCTCCAAGGCCCGCCTGAACTTGCAGGGGAGGACAAAYGCATGGAGGCCAAAGGTAGCTCATGCAAAGAGATGCCCAGGCAGTCAGCTGGGGCATGGGCAGGCAGGTGGGATCCCAGCAGGCAGGCTGGGTGCTTGCAACCTCTGCTAGCCAGGGCTGCGTGGGGAGWGTGTACAGCCATGTGCAAGCTGCCTGCACACAGGCAGAAGAGTTGCCACACTGATTTAGCACCCAGCAGCTCCAACCAGATGCCTGGTAGGGCAGGTGAAGCCCAGGACTACGTGCAGGGCTAGCTTGACTTCAGCGGCAATGAACGTATCTTTTTCATTGCTGCTGAAGGGTTGAAGGCAGTCTGTCCTTCCCCAGGGCAACAGCCCCCGCGAGTGGTTGCAGGCGGACTTTGAAGTAACCAAGAAGGTGACTGCAATCATAACCCAAGGTGCCAAAGCTGTCTTCACCCACATGTTTGTGAAGGAGTTTGCTGTCTCCAGCAGCCAGAACGGCGTGCACTGGAGCCCGGTCCTGCAGGACGGCAAGGAGAAGGTAGGCAGAGCTGCTCCACGGCCAGAAGCAGCCCATGGCCACTCCCAGGGCAGCAAGCACAGCCCTTGGCAGCAAACACGCTCACAGGATTTTTTGCAAGAGCAGTGAGCCGGGCTGTGCTTTTTCCTCCCTAAAGCATTCCTAAGTGGTGCTTGTCTGGGTTGATCGTGTCCTCAAGTCATGGGCTCACTATCCCAGCAGAGGAGAGCGCACCCCTGATTTCTCTCTCCTCTCCAGATTTTCAAGGCAAACCAAGACCACACCAGCACGGTGATGAATACCCTGGAGCCCCCCCTCTTTGCCCGTTACGTGAGGATACACCCCCGCCAGTGGCACAACCACATTGCCCTGCGGATAGAGTTCCTCGGCTGCGACACCCAGCAGGAGTACTGACAGCCGCGGGGCCAGGCATGGGCAGCGCCGGCCTGAGGACCCACGTCCAACCGGGCACTGAACTCTCACCAGGGCCGGTGCCGGGAGGAGAAGACCCGCAGAGCTGTCGCCGTGGCTGGCTYGTTATCTGCCTCTTTCTGTCCCTCATCTACCAGACGCCATATAGTCATACGTAACGCTGAAGAATTAAACAGTAATTTTCCAGTGTAATGCTGAAGAATCAAACAGTAATTTTCCAGTATCTCTCTGCACTTTCTCCTCTGCTCCAGCCTTGGAGTCCCCGGGGGCTCAGTCAGCATTACCAGCAGCTAGTAATTAATTAGCCCCAGAGCTTCTCAGCTTCGTTTTGCACAATCTCCCGCTGCCCGGGCACAGTCCTGGAGGAGGAGGAAGCAGCAAAGATAAAGGTTGGGGGAGGAGGCCCTGCTCCAGGCCCCAGCATCCGTTTCACAATCAGTGGGGATCAGTGGCTCGAGGGAGGCAGCGCTTGCTCAACCTGACTCAGCACTGGGCTTTGGCCCTCCCCTCCATCTCCTTCCCATAACGCTCCCGCTGCCGTGGCTGGGTGCCACCCTCCTGCTTTCCGTGGCGGCCTCGAGCAAGCGCTCCTTGCTCGCTCACTGGAGTTCTGTAGGTGCCTGTGGCTCCCGGGAGCTCTGGTGTGACTTTGACCACTGGATGAGCTGCCACCTTGCCACGATCCCCAGCAAGGTGTGTCATGGGCAAGAGCCATCTTCCCGCCACCGGTGGCTCTCCCCCTCCCTGTCACCCACCYCAGACAATGGCAGATGTTTCCCCTCCCGTGAATGGCGACGAGCAGGGTGACACTGGCTCCTGCCTCACGCCTCTCACGGGGTGGGGACCTTCCGGAACAATGGTCACCTCGCAAAGGCCCGGAGTGCCCGGCGGGCTCTGGAGCAGGCACGGGGTCATGCCTGCCGGGCAGCACGCTTCTCCTCCACAGCAGTGGCACCGTTGTCATCACCGCCGGCTCGTCTGAGCCAACTCGTCCCCAGCGCTGTGGGTCCTCCCTCTGTGGCGGGGGGGCTGGGCGGCCCCACAAACACCTCTGGCAGCTGGCGTGGGGTGGGAAGCAGGGTTATGAGGGGGCTTTGGAGAATGGCGGGGGTCAGCCAGGTGCTGGCCGCCATCACAGTGGGATGGGCAGGGTAGGTGCGCCAACCCTGCAACAGCCAGCAATTGGCTTGCGAATTCCCCTGGCATCCCATATCAGAGTCAGGTAGTCTCCGCTCACACCTGTAAGAGATGCGCCTGGGGCAGCTGGGAGGACAGCTCTGCCAGCAGCACCAGGGGAGGGTCCTGGTGGGGACCCCGGGGCAGGCAGGGTGGTTGTGCAAGGAACGGCTGCCCTGAGCCACCCACCTCCTGCCCGCCCTTGGGTGCACCTCGCTGGCTGTAGTGCACACAGATGCTCCCCTCCACGGCCTGTGTCCGGAGGAAGCAGGGACACGCACGGCAGATCAGCCCGATGGCATGACCTGTCCAGGAACCCACACCCAGCGGCGATCAGAAGCTGGTGTCTTAAATGAAGCAGGGCTGAAAAAAAGTCTCATGCAACTGCTGGGCTCCACATTGCTGTACAAGGAGCCTTTGCTGTGGCCCTGGCAGTGATTACATTACAGCCCCAAGCAGGAGATGCAATCACCCTTTGGCTTAATTGCATTCTACAAAAACCAGGCACAGATGTGAGGCTGCCTGGCAAGTGCTGGCCAGAAGAGAGGAATTGGAGCCATAAGTTTCTCAAAGGGGAACACCCCTGCCTGAGGCAGGGTAGCCTTCTGCCTGGGAGGACAAAACTTGCTACCTTGGGCCCTTCTCAAGGGAAACTTCCTCAGCTCTAAGGCAACTACATGTCTCCTGAGCGCAGTGGCCAATGTTGCACAAAGACAGCTGGCTGCAGTCTCTGGACCAGCAATGCAGAGGCAGGTAAAGGGCCTGATGGCAGAGAGAACAGAGCAGAGACATCTCAGCCCTGAGCAGCAGCTGGACTGTAGACAGAGACCTACACACACTTGCTGAGGAACTGGCCCCGGTCCCCCATGTTGATGCCCTTGGACAAGGGCAGACATCTGCACCCTCTGCCCATGGCTACCGCTGCAGGCCAGGCTGGGCCTGACCAGCTGAAGCTTAAATACCCATCAGGGTGAGGGACTGATGGGGACTGGTCAAGAGCAGGGGGTTTTTGGCAATACAAAATTGGTGAGAACCAAAAACCCACCCAGGAGCTGGCTGAGATGCAGGTGTAGTCAGTCACACAGGACTGGCTGCTCCACGTGGTCCTGGCTGCCTTGGCTCTTGGGGCTGGTACCCAGCTCTGCTTGGTGAAGCAGGGACACGGTCCCTGCCTGTACCAGTGGATGCTCAGGCTCACCCTGCCTCCAGAAACAGGCTGCCGTGTTGTGGCACATTTGTCCGGTGACACAGGGTTAGATCAGAGAAAAAGCTGTGTGCACCAGAGCCCCCTCTGGATCATTTTCAAAGAGGAAACAGGGCTGAAATCTCTGCTATCCGCTGTCTCCAGGAAGACAAAACATATCCCTGCCATCCCTTTCTAGTATAGCCCAAGCAGAGATTATTTTGCAACCCAAAGTGTGCGAGGTGTTTCAATGCTGAGCCCCAGCCAGATAAGCCATGGGCCAGGGCTGCTTCTGAATCCGGCTTCTCCCATGCTGGATGGAGAACCCCCAGTATGCAGCCCCCACCTGAGCCAGACATGGAGGATGTATGCAGGTGTTGCCGCTGGGCAGACGGGCACCATTTTCAGAAAAAGTTGGCAGCACGTAACAGAAACAGGCAGCAGCATGCTGAAGGGAGCACCTGAGCAGGGACCGTGGCCGACAGGGAGCGAAGCGAACTCAGGAAAGCACAGCTTAATTCTCAGCTCAGCCACGGAGCTAGGGCCAAGCTGCCCTAGCCTCCTCCGTCTCAGTTTCCTCATATGTCACCAAGAGGGAATGAACACACTTAGACTTCCCTTTTGTGCCTGTCAGGTGTCTCTTGTCACATTTCTCCCTTCCACTACGTATTCCACTATTAACTGCAGGGATTCTCTCTGCTCTACGTATCTCTTGTCTCCTACCCCACATTGTTACCAGCCTGTTTCTAGCCCGTGAGTGCAAGAGGAGCCAAGGTGTCCTGCTTCCAGGGTGTGCTCAGGGCAGCACATTTCAAAGCCATGCCCCACGAGCCCGCTGTATGTCCATACTCCCCAACCCGCTCTCTCCAGGAGAGGCGAGGCTTGCTCTCGATGAGTACTCCTCCGCCCGGGCTGCCTCAGCCGCTGGGTGAAGATGCTCCAAAGTGCTCTGCAGATCCTTCTTGGTCAGCCGGGCAGGGCTCGGGGAGATGACGGTCCAAGCAGCATCCTCCAGCCTAGTGGGCACATCTGTTGGTGCTGAATGCAGTCAGGCACCCCGAGACTTTTCTAGGCCCCTGACCTAGTCCATTATTTTCTCATCTAATCTGATTTTACAGGCTTTCCAGCAAATCCCACATGCAAAGTCTGGGCCACAGGACCCACCGTGCGCAGCTGCAAAACATGGCCCTCATAGCCGGCTGTCTTCTGCTCTTGGGGCTGACTGCCCTGATCTTCTACCATCACTGCAAGCCTGTTGTGGGACTTGGTATACTACTTATACAGAACTTGCTTAGCATTAGTAGCTAAATTTGCTGAAGCCTTAGGTCGCAAGCTGTGAACTTTCACCCAGATTTGCTGAACTTTTACCTAGTTGAGTAAAAGAAGGCCCCAGAGCTGGTTTGATCTGGAAGATAAGGAGGCAAGGAAGGCCGCTACCATTGTCAGCTGACGCAGCAACCTTAGAGATAAGAGAAGAAATGGCCTGCCTAGAGACAATGAAGGAACCCAATGAAGAATGGGAAGACCCCAGACCCTAATATTACTACTGGTCAGAACTGTCGTGTGAGGAGCAGGGGACTTAGATTGCAAGGGTATAATTGCCCAGGGATTTCTTTGTTCAGAGTCCCTCTTTGGAGGCACCCAGCTTGAGCTGCTCTGCAGGTTGGATAAATAAATCACTCATTTACTCAGTGGATTGGTGACTTGTCTTCTTTGAGCAGGAACCTAGTGCTGAGCCCTGTTGATGGTGGCATAATTCCTGGCAGGTGGCATAATTCCCTCAACAAAGCCCAAGGCCACCTCCCAGCTGGGTAGTGTGAGGCTGAGGATAGGGCAGGAAGTGGATCTGGAGCTACATGTGGATGATGCAGAAGACTCAAGCCAGGTGATCCCAACAGCTGCCACAGGGGAGGGACTGATGGGAAGAGCCTGCCATGAGCAGCACTGACTGCCCACTCCAGCCACCTCTGAGTGGCAGATCCATGGGTTTCTGCCTCTTAATCCCCATCCACTTGATGTATCTGCTGTGGAGGAGAAAGGGGTGGGCAGCTAGCCCTATGGGGCAGTCCTGGGCTGGAGACCACTGCAGGAACTTCAGCCCAGGGGGCTGGAGTTCTTGCAGGAAGTTTCTTGGAAACGATGAAGGTTTTCAGTGCTGGAGGGGTGGGCACACCGCCCCTTGTGATCTGGGGGCTCCCTGTCCAACCTGTTGGCCTCAGCCTGCAGCAGACAAGGCACCCAGCAGTCCTGACCGGGGAACGCTCTTTGTGTGGACCCTCTCGTCCTCTGTTCACATGGGTGTACAGCCAGGCTCGCTCCTCCACTTGCTCTGCACACAAGCAAAACCAGTTTCCACAGAGGGCACTGGCTTTGTCCTGGGGCTGAAGTTCCTTATGGTGGCCCCAAAGTGAGGGAAGTGGCATGTGTGTGTGTGGAGTGAGAGGGGTGGATGCTGCACATCAGCACAGGGAAGAAGGCCTGACCCTGCCTCAAAATACACTCAGAGCCAAGAAAAAGGAGGGTTTCTAGTGTCTCTGCTCTCCTCAATAGAGAGTTTTGCTGCAAGACTCAAACAGCTTCTGGGATCAGAGGGATTCATTTTGGCAGCATCAGGTGTGTGAAATCTGAGTCAGGATTGAACATCCCCAGATCCGCCACCAGCAAACCCCCCAAGGCGAGCAGTCCTGACCACTGCCTGTCCCACAAAGACCTCCTGGGAGCACGGGCCCTGGCTCACGTCCCTCTCCCATCACTTCCTCGGAGTCACTAGGCCACGTCTCTTCCACAGGCATTCTCTGGTCCTGGCTGGCAGACTATCTGAGCAACACGTGGTCTCACCTCTACGAGAACTTCCCATGGGCACTCCTGTACATCCTCCCCATCACCCTGCTGCTCCTCTGCTGCCTCACCTACACGTGTGCATCGCCCACCATCTGGTGGTCGCTTTCTCTGGGGCAGGTTTGCTCCTCTTGGTCCTGCTGTCTGGGTTATAGCTCTGAAATCCCTGCTGTGGTGAGCAAGACGTGGCAGCAAGGAGGCTTACCTCTGGCCGCCTGTGTAGGATGCAGCAGGAGAAGATTTACAAAGAAGGATGCTGACCGAAAGCTAGTCCCTGGTATACGAGGCCGTGGTTAAAAGTAAGTTTAAAAAAAAGCAAACAGGGCCCCAGAGCACAAAGCTTGTATCAGAACTTTCCCCAGGTTTCCAGATCAGGGYGTCTGCTCAAGAGGTAAGGTTTCTGGCTCTGTTTGTGTACAAAGATGATGCATTCTCAGTGACACAGTCTGAATTCCCCTCTGGGATGTGTTGSGGCAGACCCCAGCACCTTTCCCGCCTCTGAGCACCCATACCTTGCGAGGGGCCGGGCTGGGCTGCCTTGCTGCAGCAGAGCTCTCTCCTCGCTCCCTGCYCAGGCTGTGCTGCTGGGGCTCTTTCCTCCTGGCAGGGTTAGAGCAGCTGCCGGAGCTGGTCGCATCAGTGCCTGCAGCTCCCGCAGCTCCTCTTCCTGCGTCTCACAGCACTCTGGACTTTCTGATAGCCCAGTCAGGAGCAGTTTTATTCCCACAAGGCAGGAGAAACTTGCTGTCAGAACAAGATGGATTTTCTTTCTTTTTCTCCTCCTCTTATTCCCCTGCTTTCCTGTTTCCTTTCTCTAGGGATTTACACCCTTCTTTTCCTTGTATTTCTTAGGGTAACTTTAGACTGAGGCAACCTGGGAAACTCGTCTAGCAGCAGTGTGGGAGTCCGGTGCAAGGAAACCTCAAAACCTCCAGGATCCCAGGGATGGGGTAAAAAATCCTTTCAGTGATTATCTTAAAGAAGATTCCACCAGAATTAATTCCCCATCCGCAAATAAAGCTCAGACTTCACCTGAGGCTCTGGCATCAGTAAGACTCATAGTGAGGGCACAAAAAGTTTGACAACAGCCCTTCGCACCACGCACAGCTCGTGAATGCAGGGATGTCCCATCCCACCCACAGCCATGCGAGTCGCAGGTGCACGAGGAGGTGGAAGACCCAGAACAGCACAAGGAGAACAAGGCCGGCCCTGCCGCAGCGCAGAGAAATCCCTGGGTCTCCTCACCTTGGTGGCACCCTGGAGCCCCGCACACCCCGTTATGCACACCAGCGGGGCCCGCGGATGACCGTCGGCTTCTGAGAGCCAGGTATGCACCAATGCTGCTTTGCAGAGGTGCTCCCTGTGTCATCGCTGGGCCTCTGCCCTGGCTGTGAGGAGACAAAGGCTCTCTCAGATCCAGCCTCCTGCCCTGGTTTTGGCAGCCACAGGAGCCGGTGTGAGGGGTGCAGCCAGCCTCCCCCAGCAGAGACCCGCGAGTGCCCGGACTTGCCGGCACCCTGGCAGCGTGCGCAGGCTGACAGCTCCGCCAGCGCTTGGGCACGTCCCGGGGCTGGCAGGGGCCGGGGGCGACATGACAGGGACGCTGTTTCACGGGGGGAAAGGCCCCACGCGGGCAGCGGGGCGCGGCTGTGGGTGGCAGCCGGCGGTGCCGATGTGCCGCCTGTGCGGGGACGCCGAGCCCCATCCGTCCCACTCCCGGGACCGGACCGGCACCGCCGGGCGCCGGCTGCTCGGCACCGACCCGGGGCCGGCGGGGCGGGACCCAGCGAGGACGCAGCACCCGTTCGGCGGCGCTGCCCGCGGCCCCGGCCCCGGCCCCGGCC
>JASVER010000263.1:0-25356 GCA_030449065.1 Oceanodroma leucorhoa | reverse complement strand
CACCGCAGGCCTCCCGCCGCTGCCGCACGGGCGGAGCGTGCCGGCAGCCCGCCGCGCTGCTGGAGCCGGGGCCGGGGCCGGGACCGGGGCCGTGCGGCGGAGCCGGGGCCGGGCCGCTCTGCTGGAGCCAGCGGAACCGGCTGCAGCTGCTGGCGGCGGCGGCGGAGCGGCGGCGGGGCGGCGGGATGACCCTCAAGTCGGGGCGCAGCGCCAGCGCCGGCAGCATGCGAACGGCACTTTCCGACCTCTACCTGGAGCACCTCCTGCAGAACCGGGCCAAGCCCGAGGTGAGCGGCGGCTGGAGGACAGCGCCGACCTCCAGCCCCGATCCGCCCCCGCGGCGGGCCCGGCACGGCACCCCCAGGGAGAGCGGGCCCCGGCGTGCCCCCCTCCACCCCACGTCCCTTGTGCCTCCCTTTCCTCGCGGGCCCTTAGCCCAGCACCTTGCGCCCAGCTCAGGCCCGGCACGGAGCCCCCGGGGGTCCCCCTCCATCCTGTCCCTCCTGCACACGCAGGGCCCCCAAGGCAGAGACCCCACGGCGGGCAGGAGGTGGGCATCCAGGTACGTGCCCTGTATGTGGCACCGCTGGTCCCCAACAGCCCAGGAGCGGGGCTCCTCGCCGGGGGATGTGGGGCACCTTGGGGGAACGTTCAGCCAGCGTGGCCGGCACAGCATGGCCGCGCAGGGAAGAAGGAGCTGGGTGGAGGGGAGGAAGGCTTCAGCATCCTGCCACGGAGGAGCTTGGGCTTGTTTTGCTGCAAAGTTGTAGCTGGTCTGAACTGGAACTGCCTGTCACATGAGCTGATTCAGCGGCTGAGCAACCTCCGGGTCCACAGCACAGGCTGCAGGGGGGCTGCTGGTGGGTCTCGGCCCCAGAGAAGGAGGATGCAACCAGCCCTTCTCACACCTACCTCGGGGCAAGGAGCGGGCCGGGGGATGCGCGCACCCCACCTCCAAGGGAAGGAGAGCAGGCTGCACCAGCAGTCTCAGTTGTGTTGGGAGGTCTCCTTCCCCAGCCGGTGTCATTTGGGGTAGCTTGGCTGCAACCGGGAGAAGGTCAGCAGTTCCCGGTGCTAAGCAGCTGGTGCTTTTTTTCCCAGCAGAGATTCTCAGCTTTGAACAGGAGTCCCTGACGGAGCCGTGGCATAACGTGCCTGGGCTGAGGCTTCCTTGCAGCTGTGGGGAGCCTCTGAGAGCAGGGAGGAAATTTCCCTGAAGTGCTGTCCTTGGCCCATCCTGTTGGATACTACAGTATCCAAAAGAGGCTTGTCAGATCTGCCCCACGCCAGTGGTTCATGCGCTTTTTCGGCTCAACCCTGGCAGAGTGCTTTAAAAAAAAAAAAAAAAAAGCTTTTAAAGCAAAGTGCCTGGATCAGGCAGCTGCTGAGAGGAGCTCTCCCATCCCTCTGCCTGCAGGATCCAAGCAGAGGATCAGCCTGGCCGCAGGCAGAGCGGGAATAAATCACCACGCAGGCAGGGCGTGGAAAGTGTAGGAGCTGGCCTACAGCTCCCTGGCGTTACGGTATATTTATTCCAGTAGGGATAAAGAGAGAGATGGGGAACTGGGATCTGCCTGGGGCCTTTTAAGAGGAGCTCTGTAGGGCTGGCACCCAACTGGGGTTATGTGTCCTGAGCTTGCCAGTCGCTCATGCGCTCGTCCCYGTGTTGCGTGCATGCAGAGATGGTGCTGGCCCATGGTGGCTGTGGGCCCCTCCATGGGACATCGCCCAGCAGCAGCTCTCAGGAGGGGTGCTGGGTCCGGCTGGCTGCTCCTTGGCTGGAGGCAAACAAGGCAGCTGGGAGGTTTCTCTTCCCTATTTCCTCTGRCAGAGCCGTGCGCTGGGAAGTGCCGTCCTGCGTTCCTCCCGTGGCGGCAGGGCATGCAAACCCTCGGCGAGTGGAAGCCATGTCATTGTTAGAAAACAAGCCGAAGTGGTGGAAGCCACTTGCCCTCTTCCCTTGAGCCCCACCACATGCCTGCATATCTTTTTCTTATCTCCCAACTGGCAAATACAGATTTACCAAAGAGGTACGGGCTTTATTCCCAGCTGTGCACCTGGTTGGYAGGGTGACCTTGGGCATGTCCCCTTATCGGCCGTGACTCAGTTCCACAGCTGTAAAATGGGCAGCGAATGTGATGTTTGGGAGTCTGGTGGAGGTTGCTGGGCCAGGACATCTCTGCACCAAGCAGTGCCCCAGCCTCGCCGCACACACCCACGGTGATTATAAYGTGGGGGGTGATGGTTCCTGGAGGGAGCTGGGATTTTGTTGCTCACTGTGGGCAGCAGAGCATGTCTCCCTGCCAGCCGAGAGGGCAGTCCTGGGGGATTCCAGCTCCAGGGTTCCCTYCTGCATCTGAGCTGCTGTACTTTGGGGGCCCGCTTGGCAAAGCCAGCAGCATCTGACCCTTCTCCATGTGCTCACCAGGGAGCCCTGCTCTTCCAAGGCCACCCGATATTGAAGTCTCTTGGTTAGAGCAGCAAGGAGAGCCCAGGAACCAAACCACCGAACGTGCCCTTTGCACTGCGGTGCTGCTTTCCCCAAGTGCTGCTTCAGCCTCCTGCAAACAAGCTGCCCAGTTAATGTTTGATTTGCCCGGTGGCGTGCAGCCCGGCTGAGCCAGCGCAGCAGCAGGAGCAACCCTGGCAGACGACGCTGACCCCGCCGGGGGACAGGGCACCAAGCCCTGGGCTCCTCGCTGAGGTTTGCTCCACACTCACCGAATTCCCTGTTGGCAAACACTGCCTGGGGAGCTGGTGCCCTTCCCTCCGCCCCAGGACACGGGGCAGAAAGGCCGGGTTTTGAGGAAAATGCAGGCAGGGAGCTGGGGTGCACCTCTTTGACCCGTGGAGCTGGTGGCTTCTCTGTGCATTGCCACCTGGAGCAAGATTTGTGTGTGAGGATTTGTACCCTCGCCAGCCAGCTGCAAAGCACCCAGCAGCCCTACTGCACAGCTCAGCCCCCCGACCTCCTCGCCCCACGTCTGCCCCAAGACTGGCCTCAGGGGTGACCAATGCCGGGGCTGTGCAGTGGCTGGTGGCCACGGAGCCAGCTCTTAGCAGCACTCGCAGATGTTTCCTGCGGAGYAGCGCATAGGTAACAGGGTCTGGCCTGCCGCCAGCATGACTCGAAAGGCTCTTGAGGTCACAGGCTACGCCGGGCCAAGCCGGCTGAGAGCGTGGCGGCTGCCAGGAGAGCGCAGGGTAGGTGATCTGGCCAGCTGGCTCACGTGCTTGGAGCGTGAGAGCCGTGCATGTCTCCTGTCTCCGGCTTCTGGATGCCCAACATTGGGGCTGGAATCTGCCACCCCGAGGGTCCTGGTCCCTCTCGTGAGCCGGCCGTTTTCCCATCCCCATCCACCGGCTGCCCAGTGTGGTTAGCAAAAGCCCAAGCCATCCCAGCGTGGCTCTTTTGGGGCAGAGGGAGTTGCCAGAGGACCCTGCTGGGTTCAGAGCTGCCATTAAGTGACTGGTGGCCATCCCCGGGCACAGCAGCGAGTCTCTGGTGACAAGGCTTGCTCTCTGGGAGTCACCAGGGTGATACTGGTGCTGCGTCAGCATCAAGGGCTGGGTGTTTTCTCCAGCTCTCAGCAAAAAGCAAAGGTCAGGGCTGGGAGGCTCAGCTGGTGGGGATGGTGGGGACGGGAACTCCCAGCCCATGGAGCAGATTGTGCTGTATCCTGGGTCATTGGGCTCTGCTGAGCCTAGAGGTTTGAAGCCGGGGATTGCTCGGTGTAACACTTTCCCAAGGCATGACCAAGATAAGTGTGATCTGTGCTCAAACCACCTCCCGGGCACTTTGGCCTCGGGCAGGGCTGCAGAAGTTCCTCGTCCTCCTCTTCCTCCTCCCACCCGCTGGCTCGGCAGGGCCAGGACAGCCGAGAGAGCCGAGGGCTGGCTTTTGGCACCTGCACTGCTGGATCTGACCCTCTGCCCTGCGAACGGCACGGTAGCAGCGTGCCCTGCTGGGGCTGGCAAGCCAGGCTGGGGGGCTGCGAGTCGCTCTTCCTTCCACCCCACGAGYCCTTGGCCCAGGCACTGCTCTGGGCTGGGATTCAGCCTCCTCCTCCGTGCCATTGGCAGCGGGAGCCCACGTGGTCGCCTTTTTCCTCTGAGGAGGAGGTTGGTTGGCTCTTTTAGAAGTAGTTGGCTTAAAAATAAATCACGCATCTTCCCTGTCGCTGCAGCGTGGGCACACGGCTCCCTGCAGCCTTCCTGCCCCAGCCCGGCCCCGCCAGCGCCCTTTCGTCGAGGCTGCGACAGTGCCCGTGCCTCAGTGCTGGTCCATCCCTCTCTGCCAGCGGCTCTCCGGCTGGCCCGGCTAGCCCTGGCTCTGCCACCCCTGCCTTTGGCTCCCTCCCTGCTTTCGGCTGTTGCACAGGGCTGGGCCACCGTCTCAGCCCGGCAGCACTCCAGCACATTCCTACCAAAGCTAATTTTGTTGTGGTTTAGTGCCGTGGCTGCACCCCASCAGCAAATGCTCTTCACCCCCGTTGTACCTGCACAAACCTCCCCACGGCCTGGCTGGATCTCATCCCTTGGCAGCATGGGGCTGCAGCCTCTTCTCCGCCCCAGGCTGGGTGCCCGCGGTGGGCGAGAGCGAGCTGGGGCGGCAGGGTCAGGCTGCCGCTTCCCCAGCTGCTGGCGTGGAGCCCCGGGGCCCGGCGCTCGGTCGGCTGTTGGCAAGTCGGCGTGCAGCAGGGAGAGGTGTTGGCATGCCATGCCCAGCCAGGCAGAGCCGTGCCGCTGATGCGGGACTAAAGGCAGCGAGGACCTTGCTGGGTGTCCCTGCAGGTTTGCTGGCTGTGGCTCCCAACCCGGGCATTGCTGGGGGGGGAAGTGCAAGCTGCAAACTGGGCAGCAGAGCCGGCAGCCTGGTGTGGAGTGGGGCAGGCGGGAGGGTTTGCTTTGCCTCACGGGCCGGCGTGGGGATTTGAGGGTGCCGACAAGGCGGGCAGGAGCTGCAAATCATAGCTGGCATGGGTTTTGCTGGGTCAGCACCAAGTTCAGAGGGGCTCGAGGGAAGTCCACTGCACTTGGGGCCAAACAGGCRTGTCTGCGAGCTGTGCAGAGATGTTGCCCTTGGACAGGACTGCACCAGGCTTTTTCAAACTGGGAGGTGGCAGCTCACTTTGCAGTGTCCCTGCTGCATGGYAGGGCAGGTTTGGAGGTCTCTGCCCAGGACCCCATGCACTCTCCACCTGCCCTGGTGCCAGCATCTGCTGGAGACAAAGAACAGAGGTTTCCCCATGGCTGAAAGCTTCTGCTTGGCTTCCCAGTGCTGGCCAGCAYGAACTGGCCTGTAGCTGGGAGCTGGGAAGGGGAACGGGGAGTTTCTGGCTGGCTTGGGAGCACATTGCCTTCAGTGCCTGGATGTGGACGTGGCTCTGCACCGTGTCGGTTGCCCATTGACRTAGATGAGGAAAGGTTGAACTTGCAAACTGAGCAAGAGCAGAGCCTGGCCCCAGTTCTCAGGGGTGAGTCCCAAACTGCTCCGTTCACTCGGTGAAGCTGTCCTGGGCTTTATGCTCTGCAACAAGCCAGCTGTGGGCCAAGTGCTGCTGTGACACACAAGTAGTGGTTGGGACTCGTTGCTGCAGAAGATGATCGGCTGTGGACTCTTTTGGCTTCTGCTACCTGTAGCTTTTCCAGTTTTCTTATCTCCTGTGTTTCCCAGGCTGGAAGACTGCAGATCAAGCCCACATCCACATCTTCAAGGGTGAAGCTCTTTTGCTCTTTTCCTTTTCTTGCTCTTAATGTTCTCTCCTCCAGCACATCAGTCTCTCCTCCCCCTGTGCCCGACCTGCATCCCAGGCACCCTAAAACGGTGGARTAGCTCAGCCGTGGGGAGCCGGCACTCCCAGGCCCCGTTCAGGTGGAGCCCCTAAACCCCGGTCTTTGTTTTGCCCCGACAGGCTATCACTCAGTCCCCGAACGCCATGACTGAGGACATTTATACCAATGGCTCAGCGACTCTGGGCAGCCCGACCCACAGCAACGGCCGTGAGGTGCGGAAGATACGCCTTGTCCAGTTTGAGAAGGTCACGGAGGAGCCCATGGTGAGAGCTGGCAAGATCCTGAAGCCTCGTGGCACCCAGCGGGGCGGAGGGGCAGGTAGAGCTGTGCCAACAGGCTGGCCTCAGGGGAAGCAGGAGATCGCTGGAGACCTCGGCCACAGGAAGAGGGTGCTGGATCCTGCCTCCTGCCTGGGGACCCAGAGTGAGCCCCACCAAAGGGTGGTGACGCTTGTGCCAAGAGGAGCTGCAGCAGGCCAGGCTGGCCAAGCAGGGTGCTTCCCCCCAGCCACTGCACAGCCCACCGTGGACATGGGCCTGGAGAGGACTTTGCTGAGAGCGCGGGAGCTCTCCCCTCCAGTCATGGATTTTCCTGTCTTCCAGGGAATCACGCTGAAGCTCAACGACAAGCAGAGCTGCATGGTGGCCAGGATCTTCCATGGGGGCATGATTCACAGACAAGGTAACGAGGCCATCGTAGAGGCAGTGTATGGGGTGCACGTCTGCAGCTGGTTTCTTTCCGTGCAGAGATAAGGCAGCCCCCCAGCACTGCTGGCTTTCCCCTGTGACGTGGACATCTGTGTCCGTTCCTCCACTAGTAGTAAGTCAGGAACTCGGGACTCGCTGGTCTCTCTGCATGGTTGTCATGTTAATACACTGGAGGCTTTAGGGAGAAATGAAGGGTTGGGGGAAGGGCTCTCCCAAAAAGGAACTGGAGACCATCTGTCTCTGTCTCGTGACGGGGTCACTGTAACGAGAGATGGATCRTACCCCAGAGACTGCGGGGGAAGCTCTTCCCATTCCTAAAGTGCACAGGTAGGACAGGCTTGCTGTGGATTGGCTCTGCAGACCAAAAGAAGGTGCCAAAAGAAATAAATAGGTGCTATTTTCTGGTTTTGGGTCTTGCCAAGGGGGCATGGAAATGAGATGTTCTGTGCTTAGAAGAAGATGCCCCTTTTCCAGCCTTGGACCCAAGTGGTAAGTCTGAGCTTACCGCTGCCAAAATAACCTAGGAGCCATTCCAATAACGCTACTGGAGCCTGATTTATAGCAGTATATCTGAGGCTGTAATCTAGCTGGGTATATAAACTGAAAACACACAAAGTCAAGAATGATTGTGTTAAGGGCCTTGTAAAGAGGCTGTCATTTGGCTTCAGGTGAGGTACGTGGGGTTGGGTTTGAATAACTCTGAAACAGGTGCTTTGACCAGTCTAAAGCGCTGAAGGACACAGAGTGGAAAGCAACCTGATGACCTTCAGACTGCATGAAGCGTGTGTATTGCGTGGAGAGGAAAGAATTCATTCCCCCTGTGCTTTAGTCCCRTGTGCTTAGGTGACATGTGTGGCTCCACAAGCATTGCCCAGGCAGACACCGCGGTGTCCTGGCCACASCTTGCCCAGGGGGTCGGGAGGCTGGTGGAGCTGTGTACTTTGGGTTTGGTGAGCGGCTCTTGTCCGGTCCTGCATTTTCATGTTTCTCCCGTTGCTGGCAGGCTCCCTTCACGTGGGTGATGAAATCATAGAAATCAATGGGCAGAGTGTGAGCAACCACTCAGTTGACCAGCTGCAGAAGATGCTGGTAGGTATTTGTGTTTGGCAGGGCTGTTCCCCCTTTGGAACCCTTTGGCCTGCAGATGTGTGTGCTGGCTGAGCATTCACCTCCTCCTAGATACCAGAGCCAACAGATAGCTAGCTGCCTGCAGCAGTGTGATGCGGCAGGAGCCATGGCCGCTGTGCCGGAGTGCTGTAATACGGCCAAGCGCCGGGGCTCTGTACGCAGCCTTGGTGGTCTGTGCTTGCTGCTTGTTTCTGGCCTCCTGGGAGCAGCAGCGAAGGCTGTTGGCTGGGTCCCTGACATGTGCTGGTGTGTGTGGGGCTTAGAAACCACCTCTGCTTGCCAAGGCGGGTGTGCAGCTCCAGCCCAGGGGCTGGCTGCTCTTGCAGACGTGAGCTGCTCCTGCAGGTCACCTTGGTGCCATTTTCCTGCCGCTGAGGTCACGGTGATCCTGCCAGGCCCTTGCTAGAGACAGCTTTGGACAGGGTCTCAGAACTGCCTTGGCTTCACACAACTGAGGCCATCCTGATCCATGCCCAACATGTGGGACCTGCCTGGAGGTGGTGGTGCTGAGGACACCCACCAGCAGCCTCAGCAGGAGGCCTGGGCCTGCTGCAGTGCCATGGTCCTCTCTGCCTGGTGGCGGGACGTCCCTGCTCCAGACAGCGGGACCAAGGAGGAGCTTGTCTTTGCCTCCCGAGAAGGGCAGTTGGCCCAGGAGGCCTGTGCAAGCCTCCAAATGTGGTTGTCCCCACGGGACCATGTAGGTCTTGTGAAGCACGTGGGGCAACAGCGCATCTGGCCTGTGGCAGGCAAGGGAGTGCTGTGCCTCTAATGTCACCAGGAGGACAGGAGCGAGAGGCCAGCATGGAGGGGACAGATGGAGGGGACCTGGCAGAACCAGCCTCTCCTCCCAGGCTCCTCACTGGGGCAGCCAGGCCAGCGATGATACAGATCTCCATGTTCGTTCTGGTGATGCTTAGCAGCCCACAGCCAGCCCCTTGCGGGGGTGATGGTGTTCCCCCATGGGGATGGGACAAGCACGGCAAAGCTATGCTGCCATGGCTCTTAGCCCAGCCCCAGCAGAGCTGTTTCTGGCCAGGCTGTGGTATCCCCCAGCATCACGGCATGGCTGGAAGCACCCAGGAGCCTTGCCTTTGCGGGTCCTGGCACTCAGCAGCTCCCTGCACAGGTTGCTGCTGTCGGGCTGCCTCCAGGCACCACCTCCTCCAACTCTTCTTTCTCCCCTTTGTTCACTAGAAAGAAACCAAGGGGATGGTCTCAATAAAAGTCATTCCCAACCAACAAAGCCGCCTCCCTGCTCTCCAGGTAAGTGCAGCCTCCAGACCCACGGGCTGTGCCGGGCCATGGCTGTGGGGCCGGGTGGGACCAGAGCAAACCATGGGGGACCAGCACTGGGGAGAGCTGTGCTGAGCCAGGGGAAGGCCCAGAGGATGGCTGCCCAGTCACCTTGCCTGAGCTGCTGGAGGATGAAGGGACCTGTCCTGTGCTTAGTTGCTGCAAACGAGCAGATTTTGGCCCCGTGTGGATGTATTTACCCAATGTGTACGTAGGAACGCGGGCCTGGGATGCCTGAGCCGCAGCGGTACACGGGCGCAGCGTTCGGTGATGGAAGAGCAGCGGTGTGCGCGCACCAGGAAGCGCGAGAGAGTTTCCTGCCGCCTCCGTAGCCGCGGCCGTTAGAGCCACATCCCCGTTACAGGGCCACGGCAGCACCTCCAGGTGCAGCAGCGGGCTCTCGCTGCTCCCCGCCGTCACTGATGCCGGGTGCATCAGCCGCCGGGAGGGTGCCGTAGCTCCGGATGCCACCAGCACGCTTGTGAGCAGCGAGTGGGAGGAAGGAGGCGGTGGGGGAGAGGAAGGCAGCGCCTGGCGCCTGCTGCCACTGCCAGGGTGGGGGTGATGTGCTGTGGCARGGGGTGACACCTGCCTGGCTTTGCCTTTGAAGTCCTGCTGTGCCCGAAATCCTGAGGATAGTGGGGAGGGCTGGCTCCTCTGCCAAGACTTCAAGTGCATGGTGGCTTTTGACTTTAAAGACTAGGGCTTCTCATGCTGGAGCCTGCTCAGTACCTGGGCTTCCAGCMGGCAGGCCAATAGCTTGCATTTGGGGCTGGCCCTTTGCGGTCCGTGGGTGATGCCTGGAGCTGCCTGATGCTAACTGGTGGGAGGGAGGGTCTTTCCAAAAGTRACCTGGCTATGTCTGGCTTGGGCTACCAGGGCTGCGGGAGCAGAGGGCTCCAGGCAGGTGCCTGCTGTGCAGTGCTTGCTGTGTCCCTTGTGTGTTTGTCTTGATGACCAGTTTCCTGGTGCCAGAGAGTGCTTTCAAAGCAAGCATCAGTCCTCCTCCTGAAAGGAGATTCCACTTTTGTTGTCTTCCATTGTGAGAGATCTCATGTCACAGCTTGATCCATATGCTCTGTTTTTCTGGCAGCAAGAGGGAACCACATTCATGTCCTGCTGGCCCTGTGCCTCCAGCAGCACTGCTGAAGGAGGACATATGGTGGGAAATGGTTTTCATGTGGAACAAGGACAGCATGGTCTACCCTACCCAGGGAGGATGACTTTCCAGGCCCTGCCTGTCACATCTGAGGACAGGACATAAGCATCACCCCACGTGAATCCCTTTGCCCGCTTGCCACGTGCTGCGTTTCTGGGACAAATAACTTGATAGGGTTGTGCTCAGGGAAAGCCTGCATTAGCGCGAGCATGAGGCTGGGTCTGATGGTGTTGCTTCCCCTGGATCTCCTGCAGGTGGCATGGCTGCTGGGCAGCCCCAGGCACGCTGCCGGCTCAGGGCCCAGCACCCTCCCGAGTGATCACAGAAGTCTCAAACAATGGGGAGCACCCATGACCTGTGGGAGAACCTGCAGGACTTCGCGCCGTGACTGGGGGTTTCCAGCAGCCTCAGGCCCACAGGACAAAAAACCCCAGGAGGGGAACAAGGGCAATGTGAGCTCTGTGCTTAGCCACAGTCTTACTTTGTTCCCTAAATGCTGCCTTTCACTCCCCATCCTCCATACCCTGCCTTGCCCCCAAGCCCTGGTCCTGGCCTTGCCGGCTGTGCTGGCCAGAGACAAATGGCAGCTGCAGCAGCGTTTCAGTCGAGAAACCATTCATCCAGGCACGGAGAGCGAGCGGCAGTGCAGAAAACGCTGGGTGCGCMTGCGTGGCCTGCTCTCCTCCCAGGGACAGGTGACTCTCATCCATCCTGTTGCTCTCTGACGGTCTGTTCTTCCTGAACAGCCTTCCTGGAAAACAAGGTCCGTGTGCGAGAGCCACATGCCGTTTCTCTCCTGACCTTGCAAAGATGATCGGTGGCAGCAAGAGCCCAGGGGCGCCTGCTGGCTTCAGRAGGGCTTGAGGCCGGGGGGAGGCAGTGGGGTGGGCTGTAGGCTCCCTCCCAAAGAGCTGAGCGAGCAGAATGGACAGGGAAAGGCCACTTTCTCACGCCTCCCTGGTCCCCAGGGCTTACCCAGCCCCAGGAGGGTGACACAGTGGCCTGGGAAGCAGCAGCAGCTCATTTCCCGTTGCAGCTGTGATGAACGTAATGTTGCAAGAGTAGCTGATGCTGAAGAGGTCAGGACAGACCCAGGCAGGGATGGACACGACACCACAGCCTTGGCTCCCTGAAGGCCCCGTGCCACGCAGGGGAGTGCCCAGGAGACAGCAGCTGGGGATTGAGACGTGGCCTTCCCTCGGGTCCCCAGGACGTGGGATTGCAGGGTGCAGCGTTGCAATGGCTCTTCCCTGCTCACCCCGCTGCAGACCCCAGTTGCTAGGCACCGTGTTGGTCCGGGTGGCGGGACTCGTGTCCAGCCGGCTCGGCTCACCAGCACTGTGCAGCACCCCGGGGACTGCAGGGGGGCTACGTGTCACCGTTCGAGCACCAGCTGTGGGGCACGCAGGCCTGCCTAGAGGCAGCAGCCGTTTYGCTGGCTCCCAGGAGGGCCACGATGCCGTCCTCCTCCCTCCCTCCTTCACCCACCAGCACGTCTCACTGCAGCTSCATGCCCAAGAGCTTCCCCCAAAGCTTTGTGCATCTCCTTTCTGCCGCCCCAGCCTCACAGGGCTTGGAAAGCAGCAGGGACTGGGGTCCCTCCTGGAGCAGGGACCTTGTGCCTGGAGCTGGCTCTGCAGTCACTGCCAGGGGATGCAATGTGGGGCCGGGAGCTGGACACGACCAAGTTCAGCCACCCTACATGGCCACGCTGACTCCGGCCCACTCTCTTTTGCAGATGTTCATGAGGGCGCAGTTTGACTACGACCCCAAAAAAGACAACCTGATCCCCTGCAAGGAAGCAGGGCTGAAGTTTCAGACCGGCGAYGTGATTCAAATCATAAACAAGGATGACAGCAACTGGTGGCAGGGCCGGGTGGAGGGCTCCTGCACCGAGTCGGCGGGACTCATCCCTTCTCCGGAACTGCAGGAGTGGTAGGTCCCTGGATTTGGCCAGAAGGGCTGGATCTGGGAGTGGAGGCGGGAACAGTGACCATGTGCTACCAGCAGTGTGACCGTGTTGGGTAACACYAGCATCACTGCTGGGAAAAGGAGGCAAATGTCCCCTTCATCTGCCACAGGGTGAGCCTTTACCTGTCCCGGCAGCTACCCTGCTGCTCTTGCCCTTGCACGTCTGAGGGACAATCCCACTGCTCGCCCAGAGCTTGGGGCGACAGTTGGACCATGGTGGTGTCCTCTCTCGGCAGGCGTGTGGCGAGCGTCACCCAGTCCAGTCAGAGCGACTCCCCAAGCTGTAGCCCCTTTGGGAAGAAGAAGAAGTGCAAAGATAAATACCTGGCCAAGCACAGCTCAAGTAAGTGTGAGCAGGGCAATGGGCTCCAGCCCCAGCCCTGGCCATCACTCCTGCCTCTGGGCAGGGGCGGGTCTGTCCTCCATGGGAGTCAGACCAAATGGCCCAGCTGTTGGCAGTGAGACCACAGGTGGATACCCCACAGCTGTCAGCTTTTTTGAGTCCCTTCTCCAAAGTCCTCATACCCCTCAGGTGACCACAGCTGTGTCCCCATGCAGCTCTGTAGCGCACGAGGCCRGGGCTGGTTCACGCAGGAGCCAGGCACCGGGCTCCCGTGCTCTCCTGCGGTGACAATCCCTGGCACTCCTGGCCCCAAGCTCCTTGGGAGGTCGGGCTCCCGGGCCCCCAGCGCCCGCAGGCTGCTGAACACAGGGCAGGTGGGGGCCTTGCTGCTGCTCAGCACTTAGGGAGCAGCCCGAACTGCTCCCCAGAGCTGCCGAGCTGTGTCCCTGGTGGGGCAGGGACCGGGCCCCTCAGCCGCCCGTGCAAACGCCCCGTGCTAAGCATGGCCTGGGCGGGCAGAGGCGGGTGCCCGAGGCCGTGCTGGCTCCTAGCCCGGCCTGCAGCTCCAACAAGCAACAAACAAGGCCGTAAATCAGCAAGATAGATAAAGCTCCCCCAGCAACAAGCTCCCTGCAGCGTCCTGCTGCCGCCCCACACAGCTCCCAGGTCCTTCTGTCCTGAGCAGAATTACTGAGCGAGAGCAGCCCTGGCTTCTCCTTCAGCAGCTGCTGGTCCAGCTCCCCAGCACACCCTCCACACCTCCCATGCCGCTTGCTGCTGAGGCTGCTGCCCTTTTCCTGGAGCAGCCAAACAGGGACGAGCTCCTGGCCCAGTCCTGATCGCTCCGTCCATTTTGCCCGAGGACCTGGCTTCGGTCCGACGTGCACGCGGTCCTGCTGCTGCGAGCCAGCTCTGACCACTCGCTGTCTTGTTTCTCCTCCACCCCAGTTTTTGACCAGCTGGATGTGGTTTCCTATGAGGAGGTGGTGAGGCTGCCTGCCTTCAAGAGGAAGACTCTGGTGCTCATTGGTAGGTCCTGCCCCAGGCATCCTCTGCAGCACAGGGGCTGCATGTGGTGGGTCCTGGGGGGAACCRGAACCGGACAGGGGCTGGGGCAGCGCTGCTTCAAAACCTAGTAAGCTCTGGGGAGCATTTCTTCTGCCTGCAGTGGTCACCAAGCAGGCTGACCTCCTCCATGCAGCATTGTGCATGGTCTGGCACCTGCATTGCGATGCTGAGGTCGAGTTAATTCAGGAGTTTCCACCTCATAAGTATCTTTATGGATAATTTTTACTAAAAGCAGCTCTGGTCTGCGCAGCTGCACCAAAGCAAGCACTCCCATGCTGTGGGTGCTGAGCACTTACCTGTGGACCCTCCGGGCATGGGCAGCCCACGCAGCCCAGCTGTGCTGGCCGCTTAGTGGGCACTGGTCCCATCTCCAGCTGGGGCTGGAGGTGAGGATGCCCAGGGCAGGGAGAGGAAGACACCACGGACCAGCCCAGAAAGCAGATCCTGGGCAAGGCCTCAGGAGCTCTGCAGCTTTCCCCGGACCCAGAGCTGCAGAGGGGCTCCAGAATCTCCTGCCAGGCTTCTCTGAGCCCGGCTCCAGCATCCATCCTTCATTCTCTGCAGGGGCCAGCGGTGTGGGCCGTAGCCACATCAAGAATGCTCTGCTCAGCAACAACCCGGAGAAGTTCATGTACCCACCCCCATGTAAGTACCCAGCCAGGGTGGAGGGCACAGCACAGGGCGCATTTCCTCTCGCTTCCTTGAGCCAGGGCCTTCTGACAGCAGATGGGAGGTGGCGAGATGTTCTTCCAGCACCACCAAGCCCCCAATGTCAGAGGCCACCACACAAGGGCTCTGTAGGGCCTCCCTGTCTGCAGTCCCACGGGCTGTACCTACCCACAGATGGCTGCAAGGCTGCTACCGGCAGTGTGCCCAGGTGGCCAAGGCGGCCAACGGCATCCTGGCCTGTRTCAGGAATAGTGTGRCCAGCAGGAGCAGGGAGGTGATCGTGCCCCTGTACTCRGCACTGGTGAGGCCGCACCTCGAATACTGYGTTCAGTTTTGGGCCCCTCACTACAAGAAGGACATTGAGGTGCTGGAGCGTGTCCAGAGAAGGGCAACGAGGCTGGTGAAGGGTCTRGAGAACAGGTCTGATGRGGAGCGGCTGAGGGAGCTGGGGTTGTTTAGCCTGGAGAAGAGGAGGCTGAGGGGAGACCTTATCGCTCTCTACAACTACCTGAAAGGAGGCTGTAGAGAGGCGGGTGTTGGTCTCTTCTCCCAAGTAACAAGTGATAGGACGAGAGGAAATGGCCTCAAGTTGCGCCAGGGGAGGTTTAGATTGGATATTAGGAAAAATTTTTTCACTGAAAGGGTAGTCAGGCATTGGAACAGGCTGCCCAGGGAAGTGGTGAAGTCACCATCCCTGGAGGTGTTCAAAAAACGTGTGGATGAGGTGCTTCGGGACATGGTTTAGTGGGCATGGGTACGGGGTTGATGGTTGGACTCGATGATCTTGGAGGTCTTTTCCAACCTTAATGATTCTATGATTCTACAGCCCGCATTGTGGAGACACCTCACTCTTCCCATCCCAATGGCTCTCCTCGGGCTGGCTGAGTTCCCTACTTGTCTCGGGCAGGACAGAGTTTTGAAAGGGGATTAGTACAGCCYAGCCTTGAGGTACACAGGCCCTCCATGCCCTAGCCCCATGCTCAAAAAGGGAAGGCAAGACGCCCAGGTCACCCAGAGCAGAGGCTGCTGGCTCCGCTCTGTTCCCTAGTCCTTCTCAGGGCCARCACTCACCATCTCCCTCCCTCCCCAGACACCACTCGCCCCCAGAAGAAGAACGAGGTGGATGGGAAGGACTACTACTTTGTCTCCACTGAGGAGATGACCCGGGACATCTCAGCCAACGAGTTCCTGGAGTTTGGAAGCTACCAGGGAAACATGTTTGGCACCAAGTTTGAAACCGTGCACAAGATCCACCAGCAGGACAAAGTTGCTATTTTGGACATTGAGCCCCAGGTAGGGAGCAGGGGAAGGGGTGAGCAGGATGGGGGCTGCCACAGATTGAACTACCCGTGTGCTGGCTGTGACTGTCCCTGCCTTCCCCGGTACGCTGCCCACCCGCCCTTCCCAAAGAGAAAAGCCAGGGAGTGCTGGTGGCATTTCCATTCCCAAGACACGGGCGCAGTGAGGGTATTCCCTGCCACAGCACGCACCTGGCTGCGACAGCAAGGCCAGGGCCAGGCTGCTGCGGCAGGCGGGGTGCAGGGCCAGCTCGGGCCCCGCACAGGGACCATYTCCCTCTCTGACCCCAAGGATGTGGGTGCTGCTCCACAAAGTGGCGGTTGCATCCCGTAGCCTGCCCAGAGCAGGGCTGGGGATGCCCTTACGTCCTCCCCCATGAGGTGCGGGGGAAGCCATGCTGGGACCCCTGCTACAGCTTCACCCGACTGCCCCCGCGTCACCCGACTACGCCCAGGCTCAGGAGTCCACCCAGAGAGCCCATGGCCCCAGGCTAGGGATGGCCCCTTTAGCCCACCACCACGTCACAGGCACCATCCCACCCTGGCTGGGGGGGCAGCGTGGGTAGTGGGGGACAGCTCCCACCCTGAGGAATGGCCACACTCTGGTAACTACCCCCTCTCTCCACAGACCCTGAAGATCGTCCGCACAGCCGAGCTCTCCCCGTTCATAGTCTTCATTGCCCCAACAGACAAGGCAGAGCAGGTGGGTGGCAGGGTGCCGAGGCTGAGTACCCCTCTGGCCAGGCTTGCCTGCCCATGGCAGGGGGCAAGGAGCCCACTGCAGCAGCCCAGGGCTCTCTCCCTGCTCCACATCAGCTTCTTCCTGTCTGCATTAATTTGTGTGGTCCAGGAGAGCAGTGCAACTTCCTCAGCCGAGACCTGAGAAACAGGAATCGCTGATTCCTGCAGCCATTGACACCTCCCCAGCAACCATCATCCCTGCAGCGTAATCAGCAGCTAACATGTAGTGGGGCACACAGCCCAGCACCCAGCTGCAGCAGTGCTGCAGAGCAGGAACATTTATCCTGCCATCAGCTATGCAAATGGGACACACAAACAGCAGCTCCTTTCATGCTTTGCCTCATTAAGATTCAATCCCTCCAAAATTAGGATGAAAGCCGCACTGATGCCGCAGTTAACTCACGCAGCACCGAGCACCGCAAGTCTGGCAGGCACGCGCTGCCATTTCCCAGGGGGACCCCGACGCGGGGAGCAGTGCTGCCTACGCTGCTCTGCGCAGCCTGAACCTCCGCAGGGAGAGGGAAGCGATGGGGGAACAGGGAAACCCACAGAGCTGTGCTCCTCCTGGACTCACGGCCAGCCAAGGCCACCTCTCCCAACCTATTAATTTGGGGTTCGCAAAGCTTAAGCTACAGATAGTTTGCAGGGAGGATATTTATGCAGCCTTCAGAGCAAGCATTGCACAAGCGTTCAGAGGCACGTTAACCTGCGGAGGATTGTAAAGCCAGATGCAGCAGGCTGGGAGGGGGGAAAGGGGGTGAAAAGGGGGGCAAGTGTCAGAGCAGAAAGGGCAGTTTGGCAGCCTGCCGCCCCCACCTCCATGCCCCATCACCCATCGCTATCTCCAGACAGAGGAATTAACTCCTGCCGCAGTGGGCAGGGCCAGCCCAGCTGGTGCAGGCACTATATATAGCTATATATATATATATATATAGCTAGCTGCCGCAGCTCAGGTAACTGCTTACTAGAAGGGGTGCAGTAGAACCAAGACGTGACCCAGCCGAGGTCACACGACGCAGGCAAACTGCTCATCGCTCTCCCCTCCCCGCCGTGGGGAGCTGCAGTCTGCGCAGCACCCCAGGCTCATCCCCCCTCCCCTGGGCGCAGCAGCCGGGGCCGCCGGCGTTTCAAGCTCTGTTGGGGAGATACGTGGAAATGGGGCTGGACTTGGCTGTTGAGGGCACGGTGCCCACAGGGACACGCTCCTGGGGTGCCCCTGCTAGCTGGGGAACTCCGCAGACTAGCCACAGCGGCAGGAGGGAGCAGGCAGCTTTGGTTTTACTGTGAAGAAATTTAACTCTATCCCAGCCAAAACCAGTAGAGGGAGGCTGGTGCAGCTCTGCCAGCCAGCACCGCTCTGGTCAACAGCCAGTGGGAAGGACTGCAGGGATCCTACCTTGAAACCAGCCTTAGGCCTTCAGGTGGCTACACTGCACAGCATAGCCATGAGCCTGCTGCTCAGTGAACCTTCTCCTCCCAGGGAGCTGCCACAAAGCATTTTAAAGATAAACACGAGACCAAGCAGGTCCGGCCTCACTGTAGCAGGTTAACCTGATGCTCCCAGCATTGCAGGAAAGTCCAGCAAAACCCCCAGACACACACTCCCAGAGATGGCACAACAGCTCCTAGCTCGTCAGACAAGCTGCAGGGATGCTCTGTGCTCTGATACTTAGCAACCACTTGAGTTGTTTTGGTGGTGGGAGGGAGTTTACATGTTGGGGTGGGCTGTGAAATCCCGCTCCTCCTCAGCCTCCTGAGCACTCTCTCCTGTTTCTTGCAGTCAGAGGCTTTGCAGCAGCTCCGGAAGGATTCAGAGAGCATCTGGAGCCGATACGCACACTACTTCGACCTCTCGCTGGTCAACAATGGGGTGGAAGAAAGCCTCCAGCTGCTGCAGGAAGCCTTCGAGCAGGCCTGCAGCTCTCCACAGTGGGTGCCCGTCTCCTGGGTCTACTGAGAGGGCATCGACCCCAGCCGCTTCCCATCAACCAGCCTGCAGCCATGGGGAGAAACCTTCCCCTCATCCACACACAGCCCAGCACAACTCCCTTCCTCTGCTGCTCCACGGACATGGTCTCAATGGGTTGACAYACACACACACAGGGTCTCCAGATCTCCTCTCTCGGGGGAACGCAGGACGGGCTGCCCAGGGGACGGCCACCTCCCCCGGCACTGCAATGCAGTGGTAAAGCWCGTGGCTACAGCCGAGCCCAGGGCACCCCATTAGCTCAGAGCACTGAGAGGTGAGCTCCTCACCTCACGGGGCAAGGGACAGCACAGTCCTGCTGTAGCACCCGGCCGATCTCTGCRTCGGTCCCAAGGCAAGTGGTGGAGCAGAGGCTTTCCAGGCTGATGTCCCCTGCCATCGCAGGAGTGCACTCTGCGCCACAAACACCTTGAAAGCCTCGCTGGTGTCCACGAGGCTTCAAGGAAGCCCACAGCTTAGGYGGCTTCACACAGACCACACCAGAGGTCCTACATCCAAGGGTTTCCCCTCACAAATGGGGAAGAGCGGAAAAAAAGCAAGCATGGATTTGACAAAGGTGGTGTGGAGCACGCCACCCCCAGGCAGGTCTCACCCTGCGTTCCGAGGTTGGAGTTTTCTGATKCACCCTGTGCAACTGTAGTTGTAAAAACTCACTGTATTTAAATTCTCACTGTGCAGCTTGGATTGTTACTGCCTGGCCGAAGAAACTTAGCAGCAGCTGAGGAAGTCCCACGGACCAAACCCCAGAGGGACAGTTCAATGGGTAAATTAGATCCAGCCACAAATACCTGTTGCATGCAGTAGAAACGGTGTCTCTACAAAGATCATCCAGGCATGTTTTCCAGAGTCTAGGGTGCCTCAGACACTGTTTGCAAACATAAAAACCACCCACACAAAGGTGTTGCTTCTTCTGCAGGAGTGTACTGACACACAAGCCCCACCATGACCATGTCTGGGAAGCATCACCTGGCTCCTGGGCAAGCCATAGCCATCATTTAGGTGAAAATCTCATTTGTGTGTTCAGCAGTCAGCTAGGGGAAAGGGGAAGGGGGTTAAGAAGTCTTGCGCAATTTTTTAAGGATGCCAAAAATAAAATCTGTTGATGTGCAATAGGGACCTTAGTTCTGATCCACTGCAGGGAAACAATGAGCAGCAATAAACGTGTGCTGAAACATTACTGTGACTGGTGTTTTATCTCTTAGGCTGAGAACTYGCTCACAGCTGGAAGCCTGTTCCCACCTCCCTGACCCAAACACACTCAAGGTTAAGCAGGCCAGGACCAAATAGTCCCTCCGGCCACTGTCGGAGCTCTCCAGCAGCTCACTCCAGCACAGGCAAAGAAGGGAAGAGAACAAACGCCCAGCTTCCAGGCATACATCCCAGTGGGTTTTACCAAAGTGGAGGGTGGCCCCTAAGCACCTGCAAAGCCTGACCAGCAACAAAGGCCCCTCTAGTGATGGTCCACGTCAACATGACCACTTCTCTGCACCAGCAGCTTCTTCAGGAGAGCAGCACAAAGGCTGGGCAGAAGGGGCAGCCATTCACCTGCCCAGCTGCAGCATGCACATGCATTAAGCTGCCTCCCCTCCCCATGAACAGACCACCGACCTTTTATAGGAGCCAGATGAGCAAGAAAATCACCTGTTCAAAAATAGGGCTTTTATTTTTATGTAAAAAAGGAGTAAATAAAAATGGTCTTTTTTTTCTGCCAGGTTCTGACAGCCACCAGCTGCTGGCCCCACTGCACRTATGTATCTCTAGCATTGGAGGGGAGAAAAGTCAAACGGTTAAGACAAAAGCAACACACAAGGCTAAGACAAATGTTACAGAATCTCTGCAGGGATGAAGCTCAGAACAAAGCAGCCTGGATCCTTCCCCATTAAAAGGGGCTAAAATCCCGGCGCAGCACTATCCCTGTGACAGAGGAAAGACCTCCTGCCCCCAGCGAGTGACMCCAGATAAAGAAATTAGGCCAAGTCTTTCTGAAACTGCTCAAGCCCCACACCCAGTGCCCCTTGCAGAGCTGCCTCTGGCCAAGCTTTTCCTCATGAGGACTCCGGTCCCAACAGCCCTTTAGAAAATTACACTGACCAGCCACCTTCTGGTCACTTCGCTTCTGCCCCCCAGCAGCATTCCTGCTTCTAGYCTTCAGAGCATATTAGATATTAAAACCAGGGAAGGCAACTAGAAGTGCTGCGGTCCCATTCCAACAACTGGGTAGAGAAGAGCGAAGAGCCAGCAAGAGGTACACACTGACAAGGTCACTGGGGCACTGGGTCTGGGGATCAGCCGACAACTAACAAGCAGGTCCCCGCACCATAAAGCGAAAAGCAGGAATTTAATGTTCTAATCCTTTTATCATAAAGTTAAAAAAAAGTACTGAAGAATATCTGGGTGGACGATTGACCTCATCTAGCTGAGGGTCAAGCCAAGCATACGGCCAGGTTAAAACAAACCAGAGCCCTTCAAATAACCGATTTGACTGTCCCCATCCAAACCCACTCAGATGGGCCGTGACAAAGCCAGTCCTCCAGACATCAACACATTCTGTGACTGTCAGGTAACAGCTCCAACCTTGGAAGAAAAGGAAGAAAGAGGCAGGACAAGATGGGGGAGAAACATTATTCCTCCCTCTCAAGGGGAAAACAGAGACACCAAGTAAGAGCCAGGAGCTACAGCTTCCCTGAAGATACCACTTCTATTGGCATCACGGTGTTCAGCTTTAGAGAGCAATCCAGTGCAGGGGCAGTCAGGCACCCCGCTCCTCTGGCAACCCTTAAAACAGGATGAGGAGGGGTACCTGAGCAGGGCATATCCTGGGCAAACACACCCGCTCACTCGTATACACAGCAGAAAAGGAACTTGGAACTTGCTGGCCCCTCTGCCACACAGCCAGTCCTCTTTTTCTCAAGGCCTCAGACTCCTCCCTCCCCACCGACGAGGTCGCCTGCTTTGGATAGATCCAGTTGCTTACTCCGAGCTCTCTTCTACCTCCTTTTGTTTCTTCTTCTTTTTCTTCTTCTTGGTGCTGGTCTCACTGGTCTGCGAAGAGGTTGGAGAGGTCAGGAAGGAATCAAAAAGGAATCCCCCACTGCTCATTTCAGGAGGAACAGCCCCACTCCAGATGCAGTGYGGGCTCCCCATGGCCACAATCCTCCCTCACCACCATACAAGCACTCAAGCACGCTGACTGAATGCCAGCACCACGCCAGGCACCGTCCTCCCACCGGGGCCTGTTACAGGGCACCGGAGCAGAGAGGTGGCCTGGCAGGAGTGTGTACCCACCAACTGCCCCGGGGCACAGATGGCTGCTCACCCCATCCCTGCCCCACTGCAGATCCACCCCCACAAACCTCACCTGTCCGATGTCCCACCACCCTCAACCAGTTCAGTTTACAAATGCACCCATACAGACACCTTCCTCTGCCTGTGGGGAGCCTGGCACTTTGGGGACATGCACAGCAGGATGCTGATGCATTTATCCTGGAGGTATTAGGGAGAGACAGCAATCCCTCCCACACTTGGACCGTACCATGGCAGCACCCAGTTACATACCACTTCTATTTGCTCTCCCCCACTCTCAGCTGCTTCTTTGGCCTTCTTCTCTTTCTTCTTCTTTTTCTTTTCCTTTTTGCTCAGCTCCTCTGGTGGTGGGGTGGCAGGGGATGGTGGGGTCACAGCCTCCTCACTTTCACTCTCCGACTCTCGCTTCCTCTGTTAGGGGAACACATTGTCAGACACACCATCTTCAAAGGAGCTCAAGTGATGGGAAAACTGTTTGCAAGCCCATCACAACTGTTTTGCCTGATTCAATCAAACTTTGCAGTTAACAATGCTTTGAGCGGGAAGGAGAGCTACAGACTGCCAGTGGTCCCCTCCAGCATACGCTGCCTAGGATTCGCTTCTACCAGAATTGCACCCCATATTTCTCAGTGTTTCCTCTACCCCAAATGCTCCAGAGTTTCAAACACTGGTGCACCTTTTCAAGTGCATGCACAAGCCCTGACTTACATCCTTAGATCATGGCACAAGCCCTGACTTAGTGAACTTTAGATGCAACTCTTGCATGGACATTTCTGCAACTATCTGTAGTTTCCAGAAAGGTTTTCTGGCACAACAAACCTCCATTGTGGCTCCATACAACATATTTCCTTGGATGCTGCAGCTTGTACATCACAAGTCAGAGCTCCTCATTCTCATACTGTGCTACAGGACTCGCACCCAAAGTACAACATCCCAGAGACACACAGGGATAAGGCCCTGAACMGGCCACCCTACAGCTAGCTCCTGGGCCACGCAACCACAACACACATTCTGGGAGCCTAGCGCCTSAGCATCAAACACCTTCCCCTGTAAAACAACCAACCAAAGCAGCACGCAATCCAGCGCCCGGTACCAACTGCCTAAAGGAACAGGTGYGTATTCCCTCTTCCTCAGGGCCCAAAGAACCTTACAGCCAGAGAGCACTAACAATACTCACTTTTGGAGCCCTCTCCAGCTCTGAAAGAGCTCGGGGAACGGCAGCTGCCTCTTTCTTGGAAGCATCCCTGAAAGAGAAGGTCCCCAGGCTGAGTAGGACAGCCGCTACCTTGCACTGCTCCGTACAAGTACAAAGCCCTGCCCGCCTCGCAAGGGCTCCATAACCCGCGGCGCGTGGGGAGGCTGGTGTGGGGGAGACCTGCAGCCTGCACCAGGGCCAGCTGGGCTGGGCAACGGCAGGGCCTCCCCCCTTTAATTTAGCAGACTGACTCCCTCTAAAACCACAAGCACAGGCTAGAAAGGGATAACTGTCTGCTCGGGGCCTTTCCCTCCAGTGCTGCCCACTAGCAGCATGCTCCCTGGGACTGCAAGAAATGTCACCGCACCCCATGGGTCTGGACAGCCGACAGCCTTGGGCCAGGCCTAACGTGCTCCAAGCACAAATGGGAGCACCCAGCCCAGCCCTCGCTGCACGGGGCTCCTCTCTGCCCACCACGCGGGAGCCACACACCCCGGACCCACCTGTAATCCACATACTCCTTCTTCCAGGAATCCGGCGTGCTCTCGTTGGGCTTTCCGTGCTTGTCCAGCAGACCCTTCTGGATCATCATCTTCTTTTGACTGGCCTGAGAGCAACGTGCAACAAGTCAGACTGCAGCTCCAGGGAGAAATCCTCCCCGGGGCTCAGCCACTCGGCCTAAGAGGAGGTAATCCAGGACCAAGCCAAGCCAACAACTACAGTGTTACTGATTTAACATCTCTCCAAGGACCTTCTAACAAATCACAGAGAGCATCCCCTGCACAGCAGCCTACAAATCTCAGACAGGAGGCATCTTCATCAGTAAATAAGGGCTAATTTGTGGGGGAAGTAACAGCAGCAGAACAAGATGACTCTGCACATCATGGAGCTCAGATCTTTGACTGGGTTTCTCCAGCTTAATGACCTGCCGCATTTCAGCTGAACCACTGCAGCTGCAAATGCAAGGCTTTGCTAAAGACTCCAAGAGACTTGAACTGGCCTGCATTACCTCACATTTGCTGCGAGACAGATGTGCATGCATCCCCACAGCTTTCTACATTTCACCTGAACCACAGGAATGGATTAACCCACAGCAACTTGACACCCAGTTTTAAGTCCGAGCAGCATCACTCGCCACAGCGAAACGCCAGGCTGGCTGCAGTTAAGCTAGCACTGCTGACCTGCTGATTTCCATGACTACCACATGCTTGAGATGGGAGAGAAACCCCACAATGGGTGTTCCCACTGCTCCTGTCCTTCAGGCTCAATTCAGTGTCTCACAAGACAGTTTGCATTTTAGCACTGYTGCAGCTGCACCAGAAGGAAAAGCAGCTCCCTGCCCAGCCCCTGCAGAGCCATCAGTATGGGGTGATAGATGAAGGTCATCCTTGCACAGAGTGCTAATGCCATCCACTTCACATCATTTGGCTCTTTACCAGAGGAGGGCTGGTGCTGTACAGACCTGAGGAGCCCACGCCTGAGCACCAGCCCCAGCTGGGYCTCGGGTAGAGCTGGCCAGGCTCCATTGGGAGGGAAAGCCTCGCTCCCACCGCACTGGGAAGCGCCACTATCATGGCTCCAGGAGAGCACAGCAGAATTACAACCAGGCCCTGGAGAAGACACGGTTGCAGCTCTGCCCGAGGGGCCCGGAGTCCCACATCCCACCACCGCCCTGGGACTGACTGCACCCCYATACCGCTCACCTTGGGACCGAGACCCCATTTGCGGGGATACGTGTCTCTCTCCATGATCACCCTCTTGATCTTCGCCACAATGCCATGGTCGCAGGTAGAAATGACTGCTGTGGTCATCAAGGCAATGGCTGCAGAAGCAGGCAGAGAGTTCATTAACTCTAACAGCAGAACTGCGGCAGCRACACAGGAACCTGCTGTGTTCAGTCTGTTCTTCCTCTGTCAGCACAAAGAGGAGCAACACCCCCCACCAGTGCCATTTCACCCCAAAACCTCACTGGAGGCAAGTTCTGGACGAACACTTCAGAGAGCTGCGCTGCTCAAAGGCAGCAAGTGTGTCAGTCATGGATTAACCACCCCGTAAGCACAGGCCTCTCCGGCTTACACCAGAAGACAGGTTCTGGATCGGTGAACACGGTAAGACCAGCCATTTCCCAGAGCAGCACCACCACCACCAGTGGATGGGGGAAGAGCTCTGTGAACAGCTGCTGGAGCACTTCCAGGCAGCTCAAGGAACCACGCCACTACAGAAAGGAGCAGTGCTGCTCCTTCGTCAGCTCCCAACACCTTGCAGAGCCAAACTAGAGGAGACTAATCCTACCAATAATTTATGTTTTTCTTGTCGGGTCCCCGAGGTGACCAGAGTACAGGCAGTACAAACAAGAGGGTGGAACAGCCGGGCTGTGTAACACCTCCAGGGCCCCTCAGTCCCATGGGTCTGGACAGAGCATGAGGCCATGCAGCACCGAGATCATCTGTACAATATGTCAGCACCTGCCACCTACACAGCTTCTTTGAAGACCCTGGTTAGAACAAAGCACCCTTTCGAGTCACTTCACAGAAGCTGGTMGTTGCTAAAGCCCTTTTACACTGACCTGCTCAGGAAGCGTGATGTGCCAGGTGGCAGTATGTGATCAGACATCACCCCTCATCTCAGTGGGGACAGAGCCCCCCCAAAGAGGGGCTCCAACCCTGCCGGCACCACTTCACTCCTGCAGGCAGCC
>JASVER010000262.1:242775-255789 GCA_030449065.1 Oceanodroma leucorhoa | reverse complement strand
GGGCGTCGGGCTGCGCCGCGGGGCCGGGCCCTGCGGCCCGGGCTGGCCGCCGGCGGGACCGGGGAGTCCCTGGGGTGCGGCCCCGCGGGCGCCGCTGGGAGGGTGCCCGGACCCTACCCTGCGCCGGGGGTCGGCTGGGCCGGTGTGCTGCGGGCAGAGGGGGGACAGCGGGCAGGGGCTCACTGCGGGCAGGGGCCCCGTCCCGTCCCGTCCCCGGGGCCCGGCTCATCCTGGCCCGCCAGCCCGTCCATCCGTCCCGGCTTCCTGTTTTGCTCGGCGCGCTGTGAACGCCCTCCGGCTTGGCCGTTCCTCCAGGAGCGGGTCCCCAGGGCGCTCCGAGGGACGCCGTTGCGGCGCGGTGCCCCGACGGCTCCCTGGGTGCCGAGAGCCCCCTGCCCGGCGGGGCCGGCAGCGGCAGCTGCCGCCCACGGAGYGGGGTCTCCCTCCGTGGGGGTGGCGGTGCGGCCGCGGGGGCTGGGTCCGGGCCTGTGCTCCCCTTTGCTCCCAGCTCGGGGCGAGGGTGGGCAGCTCTGGGCTCCACAGCCCCTTCGGCTCCGGCCCTGCAGGAAGCTCCGTGCTCTGGGCAGCCCGCTCCTCTATGGCTGCTGCCGTGGGGACCCCCTGCCTGCTCCCTTTGCCGAGATCCCTCTCTGGGGGATCTCCCTGGTCCTCTCAGAAGCACAAGGCGGTGTGTCAGGGACATGGATGGCAGTCATGAGCTGCGGGAAGGGCTGTGAAGGGACCTGGTGATCCACAGGCAGCTGCGGTCACACAAGGGCTGGAGGAGCAAGTGCCCCGAGGCATGTTCGGTCCTGTGCCTCCCCCTGCACTTTACCCTCAGGTGCTGTGATGGCTCCTTGGGCAGGGGAAGACCTTGTCCCCAGTGTCAGAGGAGAGCTTGTTTGCAGCCCTGGGCGTGAGAGTGCTGCCTGGGCCACCCAGCACCCCGTGTGGTCTCCTGGGCCCTCCGCGGGGACCCTGAGCGACAGGGCTGTTGCCTTTGGGTTGGAAGGTGGTGTGAGATCCAGCATGTGCAGGGCCAGCGTAGCCTGGACAGGTGCCTCCGCTGACCCTGGGCAGCCCCAGCTTTCAGGGGCAGGAGGACACTTGGGGCTTCCAGTGAGCAAAACAGCCACGGGAGGTACTTGCCTGGGCTGCGATCACCGGCTGGAGGCACGTCTCCAGCCGCCACGGTGCGGTCCTCCTGCCGTCCCAAACACCATTCTGGGGATGGCAGGACCTGCTCTGGCACAGAGGGGACAGCGCTGTCCCCTGGGAGGACGCTGCCTGCCGCGAGGTGCCCGGGAGTTGGGGCACGGAGTCTCTGGGCCCTGTGTACTATGCAGCCGTAGCAGTGCTCTGCCTGCGGCGTCAGCAGGGAGCTGAGCCAGGGTGGGGGTGCAGGGCAGAGGGGGCACTGGGGGCAGCAGCAGGGACCAGCTCTGTGTTGTAGGAAAAGTTAGTCGTAACTTAGCACTAGCACGCGTAATTTCCGTAATAGCAGGATCCCCCGCAGCAGGAGCAGTCGCCTCCCTGTCTCTGTAGGACTCCCCCGAGCTGTGGGGCAGGCAAGCCCCAGCTGGGCTGGTGCCTACTGGGCTAGAACTGTCCCAGTGGGGTTCCAGCCTCTCCCCTGGCCCGGGGGGCATGAGGTGGGGACATGTTCTGCTGGGCTCTCTGCAGCATCCCTTATGCTTTTAAGCAACCAGTGCCCCAGTAGTGCTGGTGTATGTTGTGGTGGCCCCAGGGCGGGTGGGGAGGCTCAAGAAAGGAATCCCCTTCCCTGGGGTGAGGGCTGGCTGTGGCCATGCACCCCGGGAGGCGGTGGAGCAAGCCCAGGCCCACAGCCTTTGGTGGTGGGGATGTCCCAGCCATGCAGCTCTCTGCGGCTCTCTGCTGGCCTGAGCGCAGCCCCGGTCGCTGTGCTGGCTGCCGCGTCGCTGTTCTTGCTCTTCTGAATGTGTCATGGGGCCTGCAGAATGGAAGGCAGCCGCTGGCTGCATCCTCTCCTTGCTGCGGGGAGGGGTGTCCCTGCCTGCTGACTTGGGGACACCCATGTCCATGGGGCTGCAGCATCACTCCGTACTCTCCCCGTGGCTGGGCAGCTGCAGGGTTACGCCTTCCTAGTGTCCATCGGACACATCCTTTGGATGCACTTGTACTTCCTGAGCAGTTTTGACCGTGTCCGCTGGGCTGCAGTTCTGCACCGATACTGATGTGTCTTCAGAGGAGCAGCACACAGAAACCTTTCAGTGCTGTTATTGTACTTACCTGTGCGAGTCCTGGGTGTTTGATCCGTCCTCACTTGCTAATGCGTAGCCCTTGACTGCTGACAGCAGCTCCTGGTCCTGGCTGTGCTGGGGCCATGGCTGTGCCTGCCTGGAGCTGCTGGTTGCATGCGTTGGCCTCCACGAGCAGCCCTGGGGCACATGGGCCCTGCCCCTCTCCAGGCTGCCGGGGGTGCTGCCCCCAAGAGCTGGGGAGGGCCTCAGCGTCACAAGGGAGGTGCTGCCGAGCTCCGGGGCAGCGCCTGGAGGTGGTCCAGGCRGCGGGCAGCAAGCTGCCTGGATCCGTGCCTCTGGGCTGCGGCTGGTGTCTACAGGGCAAACCCAGCTCCCCCAGCGGTGCCCAGCCCAGCATGGGGCACGAGAGGGGGCCAGGTGGGTCCCGGTGCTTCCCGGGGCAGGGGCTGAGCTCTGCTGACAGGAGGGGAGGGCTGGGGGTGCCCCATCTGCCCCTCGGCAGGGCCTTCAGGAGCATCGCCTCTTCCTGGGCTGCGGCAGGGCTGGGGCTTCTCCCTGGGGTGGCCCGTGTGCCCCAAGCTGGGCAGGCCCCAGGGCCCCTCCATCCGGCGGGTGCTGGGGTCTGACTGGTGTCTCTCCCCGCAGGCCTACAACATCCATGTGAACGGGGTGTTGCACTGCCGAGTGCGTTACAGCCAGCTCCTGGGGCTGCACGAGCAGGTAGGGAGCCATCCACAGCGGCGTGGGAGCCGCTGCCTGCCAGCCCCCCTCCTGCGGGGCAGTGCTGCGGTGCGCGCTGCGCTCCCGGCGTGCAGCCTGCTGGGCCCTGCGGGCTGCCGTCGGGTGCTGCAGGAAGGCACCGTGTGCTGACAGAGAGCATCGGGCGCCGCGCTGGCTGCGGGCGGGCATGTGCTGCCCAGTGCTGCCCGCGGGGCCAGCCAGGGTGTCGTTTTCTGTTCCTTGGCATCGGGTGCAGGCTCCTCTCCTGCTCTGTGATATCCTGGCTGGGTTCTTGCAAACTGCTGGCTGCTCATTTGGATGAGGAACACTGGCGAGCTCTCGCTCCCCTTGCCAGGGCCCTGGAAATCAGCTGGCGTGGGGGGTCAGAGCAGCCACCGTCTCCCTGGAGGCTCTGGCAGCACTCTGCTCTCTTCTCAGTTAAGGAAAGAGTATGGCGCTAATGTGGTCCCAGCCTTTCCCCCAAAGAAGATCTTCACGCTCACCCCAGCAGAGGTAGAGCAACGACGGGAACAGCTGGAGAAATACATGCAAGCTGGTAAGCTGGGTCTGCCCCAGGGCCGGCTGCCCCCGCTCGGTCGCTCAGGGCACTGCCCGCATCTTCCCACAACGCTCTCTTTGCCGTGGCCCATCTTGATGCTCCCGGTCTTGCTCTGGTGTTAGCTGGCCTTGTCCACTGGATGTCAGCTCCTCCATCCCAGCCCCTTCCCCTTCCCTGCACTGGCAGAGCTGGAGACCTGCTGCTGCCTCCACTTGCAGGGAGTTCGTGGCTGCCCGTGTGCGTGCCCTACACACAGCGCACGCTTAGTTTGGGTGCACACTGAGGGGCCGCAAGCGGACGGGCATTGGCGTGGGTCCCTGCCCCTTCCCACATAATGCCTGACTCCTTGCTCGCCTTCCACCCCCAGTGCGGCAGGACCCCACGCTGGGAGGCAGCGAGACCTTCAACAGTTTCCTGCGCAAGGCCCAGCAGGTGAGGGGGCAGGAGCCGCTGGATGTGGTGGGCTGCTGGGGCAGCCTGCGCGGGGGTGAGTGCTGACCGCCGGGGCTGGGCAGTGCGTGCCGGGGCCCTCGGACTGCAGGGCAGTGGTGCGGGGGTGGTCGGCAGTGGAGGGGCCGGGGTGCCAATCCTGTTTCTTTCTCCAGGAGACGCAGCAGATACCCACAGAGGAGGTGGTGCTGGAAGTGCTGCTCTCCAATGGCCAGAAGGTCATGGTCACCATCCTTACCTCGGACCAGACAGAGGATGTCCTTGAGGTGCCTAAACTCTTGTGCTGGGCAGGACCAGCTCCTCCTGCTGAGTTCTGTGGTTTCCCACATGTGCCCCCTGGCCCTCCCTGCCCCATCCCTACCCCAGAGCAGGGTTGTCCTGGGGAGCTGGAAAGCAGTGGAGCAGCGGAGCTGGAAAGGGTGTGCTGATGTGCTTGTGCCCCTCTCTGGGCCCAGCCTGATGTCGGGAGGCCCCCAGCTGTTTCATGGTGGCAGCGATCCCCCGGGCCCCACTTGTCCACTTGCCCACCCTGCCCTGGCCCCCAGTGCAGCGGAGGTGCTGCCTTCCTGCTGTTGGGAGGCCCCGGAATGCACACAGGCTGGATCCTGCCGCTGGGTGAGGACGTGGAACTGCCGCCTCTCTGCGGGAAGTGGTGACCTCCTGCTCTCGCTCCCAGGCTGTGGCCTCCAAGCTGGATCTGCCAGATGACCTGGTCGGCTACTTCAGCCTCTTCCTAGTGAGAGAGACCAAGGACGGAGCTTTCTCCTGTGAGTAGAGCACGCTGGAGCCCCATGCGGGCTGGGGTGGGATGTCTGCCCTGCGCCCTGCCCCGGAGCAAGAGCTTTGTGCCTGGACCAGATGGCCCTGCCCTGGTTGGGGGGGATCCAGCCGGCTCCCTCGGGGCACCCTGGCTGGCGGGGGTCCAGCAGGCTCCCGCTGCCCCCAGACGCTGCTGAGCTGCTGTTTCCCTGCAGTCGTGCGGAAGCTGCAGGAGTTTGAGCTGCCATATGTGTCCGTCACCAGCCTGCGCAACCCCGAGTTCCGGATCATCCTGCGCAAGAGGTGAGCGGCAGGGACGGAGGGGCAGCAACTGCTGGAGCAGGGGGGTGGTGTCTGGGGCTCCCTGCTCTGCAGAGGGACCCCTCCCCTCCTGCCATCACTGCCTGCCTGGGGCGTGCTTTGGCCCCCAGGAGCACACCTGGGCGTCCCCAGCCATGACACTGGGGGCTGGGCTGCCTTGCTGGGCTTGGCCCCTGTTTTTCCCAGGCACGGCCCTTCCCACCTCTGGCAGCTGCTTGAGAGGGGGAGTGGGGCATGGCAACTGACGGCTACTGGGGGAGCTGGCCAGAGAGCCAGCCCAGCGCCTTGTCCCAGTGTGGGGGGTGTTTTTCTCCCCATCCCTGTTAGGAGCTGGGGAGTAGGTTGACCCATATGGTTCCCTTCTAGCTACTGGGACTCCTCCTATGACGATGACGTAATGGAGCATCGTGTGGGGTTGAACTTGCTGTATGCGCAGGTGAGGGTTGGTGCAGCCCAGCCGGGTGAGGAGGGGGACAGCACCCCTCAGCTACGGCTGTGCTGGGTCTCAGGTGGCTCTGGGCCCAGCTGCTCACCAGCCTCTGCTTCTTGTTAGACGGTGTCGGACATCGAGCATGGATGGATCCTTGTCAACAAGGAACAGCACCGGCAGCTGAAGTCCCTGCAAGAAAAAGTCTCCAAGAAGGAGGTAGGGGAGGGCGTGATGCTGTGACCGGACCTGTCCCAGTACTGGACTGGCACCACTCCCGTGTGAACGCGTGGTGCTGAGTTCGTTGCCTGTTCCTGGCCCGGGAGGTGTGGTGGGAGGGCGGCCGTCTGTGCTGAGTTTCCCTGGCTCTGCTCGCAGTTCATCCGCCTGGCGCAGACCCTGAAGTACTACGGCTATCTCAAGTTTGACCCCTGCGTCACTGACTTCCCTGAGAAGGGATGCCATGTCGTCGTCAGCGCTGGCAACAACGAGCTCAACTTCCAGGTGCGGCTGCCGAACGAGCAGATCAAGGAAGGCAGCTTCAAGGTCACGCGCATGCGGTGCTGGCGGGTCACGTCCTCGGTGAGTGCCCCTTGCCTGCAGGGCCCTGGGGAGCAGGGAAGGCTCTGCGGGGTCTGGTGGGACCCGGCTGTGCCGGGCTGCTCTGGCAGCTCTCCACAGGAAAAGTGCTGGCTGCGTTGCCTGCTTCTAGCCCAGCTGGCCTGGGGAGGGTCCGAGTCATGCCTTGAGGCTGAGGAGGTCATCGGTGTGAGGACATTTGAGGGGGCTGCTGCTGCGAGGGGACCTGACAGTGGTGGAAGGCCAGTGGGAGCTGGGCAGGGTGCCCAGCACCCAGCTGGCGGCTGCCCTCTGTCAGCACAGGGGCCTGGGAAGCTGGCCGCTTTCCTTCTGGAGGCTCCCAGCCTCAGCATGTGCCCTTGCAGGTACCGATGAGCAATGGTCCCTCGGGGAGCAGCCCGGGGAAGTCCGAGGTGAAGCTGGAGTTGGCTTTCGAGTATCTAATGAGCAAGGACCGGCTGCAGTGGGTCACCATCACCAGTCCACAGGTAGGACTGCCTGCGTACCAGGCCAGCGGTGGACAAGGACGGGAGCGAGGCGGCAGTCTGGGCTCGGTGCGGTGTGTCGGGAAGACCATGGGGTGCGTGGAGCATTGTGACACCTCTCCCTTGCAGGCCATCATGCTGAGCATCTGCCTGCAGTCCATGGTGGACGAGCTGATGGTGAAAAAGTCTGGAGGCAGCATCCGCAAGGTGAGGGTTGGGGCTGGATGTTGTCTCTGGGGTGGGATCCCATCCTGCCCCTATGACTCCCAGGGGTCTAGGCTTGGCCCTGCTTGCTCTCCTCAGGATGGGGTCAGCTGAAGGATCCCCAGGGGCCATCTTAACCTCTGGAGCTGCCCATGGGGACCCTGCCGCTGAGCTGAGCTCCTCCCCTGCAGATGTTTCGCCGGCGGGTGAACGGGGCCCTGCGGCGCTCAGACAGCCAGCAAGCTGTGAAATCGCCCCCGCTGCTGGTGAGTGGGACCTTGCAGCCCTGGTAGGGGAGACAAGCGCGATCATGGGCTTCGCTGTGTGTCAGGGACAAGAGCCCACTGCCCCCAGAGGTGCCACTGTGCCCTCGGCAGGGCTGGCAGCAGGGAGGGCCAGGGCAAGCCCCGAGGACAGCAGGGCTGCGGTGCCCCAGCCCTGTAGTCCTGGGAAGAGAAAGGGGTCCTGGACCCATACCCGAGGGTTGGACTCCTTGGGGGATGGAAGCGATGGTGGCCTGGCCTCGTCCTGGGAGGGTGTGGTGGCCGAGGGCAGGGAGATGGTGGGAAGGGTGGGCGGTGTGTCCCACCGCCTCGGTGCTGCCTGATGGTGCCGTCCCCGCAGGACTCGCCCGACGCCTCCCGGGAGCCGATGGCCAAACTCTCGGTGAGTTGTGCGCGGGCGCACTGGCGCCGTCACCCTCGGACTGAGCTGGGGGGAGCGGGGGTGCTCCCTAACGTCCCCCCTCTCCACAGAGCAAGCTCACCTCTGTCAGCCTGCGAGGGATGAGCCACTCCAGCTCTGCTAACGATGTGGGCGCTAACGACTTCCACGGCAATTACGCCTTTGAGGGCATTGGCGATGAAGATCTGTAGTGCTCCCCCTTCCCAGGACAGCACCGGCCCGAGGGCCTCCGCTGAGGAATGTATGACCTGCAGACAGGTTGCAATCAACGTGCCTCTCACCTGCTACATCCACCTTCCCCTGCTCCCCCGGGCTGGGGAGCTCACCCCCAGCCCACCGTTGCCTTCGGGGTGGGGGCAGCTGAACTCCTCTTGCTGCTGGCTCCAGCTGGGAGAGGGCTTGTTCCCAGGGGAGCATCAGCCCAACCTGAGCAGCGTGCCCAGGCCGAGCTCTGGCGCAGTGTCGCAGAGCCTGGCCCAGGGCGGGGGGCAGAGCTGCCCCTTCCCCAGCCAGGAGGGCCTGGCCCGAGCGCCCAACTGCGCAGGAGGGCAGCTGCCCTGGGTGGCTGGGGCAGCGGCTTGGTGGCAGCGAGTGGCCCTCGTGAGGCTTCATAATGCCAAATTAGCGTTTAGGTTTCTGCTCAGAGACAGACTGCAGTAAACTGTCTCCAGGGGGCTCTGCGCAGAGCCCCCTCTCTAACCCGCTCATAGACTCCAGCGTAATCTAGGCTTGTAACCACGTTATCTCCTGCTGCTCAGACCGACCAGAGCATTAATGGACAGTAACTGATGTTTACACACTGCAGCGATGATTAAAATGGATCCTGATTGGTACTGGGCTGTCTGTTGGGGGGTGGCTGCCGTCCCTCCTCTCCCCGCCCACCCTGCCAGTCCCCCGCTGTCCTCTCCTGAAGCAGAACAAGGCCCCCAGGGAGAATAGCAGATAACAAAATTGACTGTTTAATGCTTTTATACACAATATAAATTACACTGACTGGCATGGCAACAGCCATGGAACCAGTCCTGTTTCCCCCTTCCCCTCTTTTCCCCAAACTCCGGCAGAGGAAGGCTCCGACAGGCAGGAACTGCCCCAGGGCTGCCTGGGTGCACGGCATCACTGCTGCTGGCGCAGGCACCTGAGCTGCCGGTTGTGGCTTCGCCCTGCCCGGGCACGATAGGGCTGCCGGAGACCCCCGGCGCACCCATGGGCCCTGGGTAAGGCAGCCCTGAGCCCCTGTGGAGTCTGTTGCCTGTCCCTCCCCCAGGGAGGGCAGGGGCCGCAGCCGGCAAGCGCCTGGGGTGCCCCAGAGCTGAGGCACCCCGGGCCCGATGCAGGGCCAAGTCCCTGCAGCCGGGCTAAGTGCTGTCTCAGGGCAGGGTTGTGCCCACGGCTGGAGGGGCCAGGAGGGCTTTGGCATTGCGTGGGTTTACCCAGCTCTCAGCCGTGTGGCCATGGATCTTCTGGTGGCGCTTGTAGTTGTCCCAGTGGCCAGTGGTGTAGGAGCAGTCCCGGCACTGGAAGGGCTTCTCGCCCGTGTGCCGCAGCATGTGCCGCTTCAGGTTCATGCTCTGGTTGCAGCTGTAGCTGCAGAGGCTGCACTGGAAGGGTTTGTCACCCGAGTGGATGCGCCCGTGACGCTTGAGGTTGGCCAGGTTGCCGCAGGCGTAGTCGCAGAGCTGGCACTTGTAGGGCTTCTCGCCTGTGTGCACTCGCTGGTGCCGCTTCAGGTTGTCGAGGTGGGCAGAGGCATACGGACAGAGCGGGCAGGCGAACGGCTTCTCCCCACTGTGCGTCTTCATGTGCCGCGCCAAGTGGTTGGGGTAGTGGGTGACGAAGGGGCAGAGGCTGCAGGCAAAGCCTTTGTCCCCGGTGCCCTTGCGGGGGCTGGCACCCGGCTCAGTGCCCAGCACTGCCAGGCTGCAGCGCCCACAGACCTGCTCAGCCAGGCCCTCATCCTGCGCGAACCCGTCGTCCAGCACCAGCCCGCACATGCGGCACGTGAAGGGGAAGAGCAGCTCGGGCAGCGCAGCCGCCTCCTCGCCCCGCAGCCGAGCGCAGCCGGGCAGGAAGGGGCCACTGCCACTGCCCACGTGCAGGCTCAGCTCCGGCAGCAGCGGCTCTGCGGGACAAAAACAAGCAGGGCTGTGAGCGGGGCAGCGCGGCGCTGGCAGGGCTCAGCTCCGTGAGGAGCTCCAGGCTCGGGGATGACGGTGCCCCGGCTGAGGCTGGTGGAACGTGGTGCCAGGCCTGGCACGGGTCAATGGCAGGACATGCGCTTTGCCCCTTCCCCAGCCCCAGGGCTGTGCCAGGGGGCTCCCCCACAGCAGCTCTCCCCTGCACCCCCCCCGTTTTACCTGGGTCCTTGTCCCGGCGGTGTGGCCCCTCGCCTTCGGGCAGGCGGTGGCTGAGCATGTGCCGCTTCAGGTTGCGGCTCTGGTTGCAGCGATAGTCGCAGGCGGCACACTGGAAGGGCTTGTCCTGGCTGTGGACCCGCTCATGGCGTTTGAGGTTGCCCAGGCTGCTGCAGGCAAAGCTGCAGCACGTGCAGCGGTAGGGCTTCTCCCCCGTGTGCGTGCGCAGGTGTCGGGTCAGGTTCACCAGCTGGGCAGAGGCGTAGGCACACTGCGGGCACGCGAAGGGCTTCTCCCCATTGTGTGTCTTCATGTGGCGCTTGAGGTGGCTGGAGTAGTGGGAGGCGAAGGGGCAGAGCTGGCAGGAGTACACGATGCGCTGGCTGCGGCCCCCCTCGGCGCCGGTGCACTGCAGGCAGCTCTGCCCCAGGCTGGCAGCCAGCTGCAGCCCGCACTGGCGGCAGGGCAGCGCTGCGGGGCCGGGCTCCCCGCCCTCCTCGGGGTCACTCTCCACACCGAGCTGCTGGTACCCAGAGGAGCAGTCGTCGTCGCTCAGCGTGTACGCCGGGATGGCGATCTTCCCCACCAGGGTGTCTGCTGAGAAGACCGTGGGGATGGGACGGTGTCAGCCTGGCACAGCCCCTCCGCTTGCGCCACCAGTCCCAGCAGGGCCCATCCCAAGGAGGGCACCGCAGCCAGAAGGGGCCGGGCAGCTGCGCCCGTCCTAGCAGCACCCGGGAGCCTGCAGGAGCCCACTGCCTGCGCGCAGCCTCACGGCCCCGACACCCCGCTGCAGGGCCTGTCCTGGGCGCCTCGGGAAACCCCGTCACCTCCGCCCTGCAGCTGGCTGAGCCGGGCGGTCAGCCCGTGGCCAGACCCCCGGCACCAGGGAGGGTGGGCGGTGAGGGGCACAAGGGCAGGTCGGACGCCCACTGGCACCGCCGGGCCTGGCTGTTAGGAAGCAGCGGTGGTGGGAGGGTGCTGAGCGCAGCCTCGCCCAGGCAGGAGGGCTRGGTGCCCATAAAGCTTGCTCCGGGGCCCCCCTCGCTGTGCCGCTGCCCCAGCCCTGGCGAGGGCAGCTGGTCCTGCTCCCACAGCCAACACCATGGGGCTCCAACACCAGCCCCCCTCCATCATGCAGGAAAACAGACCCTCCCCAGCCCCACGCAGTGCCGCTGTCCTGGGGCAGTAGGGGGAAGTCTGTGCCAGGCTCTCAGAGGGCACTTCTGCTTCCCGGCTGGGCACAGACYCATCCTCCTGCAGCCCCTGGGGTATCGCCTGTGCCCCAGGAAGGGATGATGGGAGCGGAGCCCACTGCCCTGCAGCCGCCTTCAGCTGGCCTGCTGGCCCTGTGCCCCAGCTGTGCCCCCAGGCTGGTGCTTAGAGCCGGAAGGGCAGTGACRCGCAGCCGAAGCCTTGCCACTACCAGCCTCAAGCCGTGCCCAGCTATGCCTGTTGCTGTACCTGACCTGGAGCCCTGCGAAACCCAACAGATGCCCACTGCCCTGGGAAGCAGCCCGGGCCGTCCCCTTTGCTGCTGCCCCCCTGGCTGCATCCAGCTCCCAGAGCCCCAGGCAGGCAGCGGGACGAGGCTGCTCCCACGCTGCGGGACGGGGTGGCCCCTCCAGCCCCCAGTCCCCTTTCACAAGCACTGCCTGAAGTGCAGATGCCAGAATGGGGCATCCTTCGAGGGCCTGGCTATTGCTGGGGGAACCCTCGACCCCACCTCAAGCCCCACACCGAGTGACTCCCCTGCCTCCTGGGCTCAGGCCCACGGTTCAGCAGTGCCACAGCATCCCTGGAGCACTGTCCCCTGAGTGCAGCTGTGTCAGTGCTGCCCAGGTGGGACAGTGTGGCCCATGGGGTGAAGACGACGATGTGGCCGGTGATGGCTCTCCTGACCTCCTTGGTGGGCCCTGAGGTGCCTGGTTCTGCTCCCCAGCTGGGGCTAGCAGCTGAGAGTGGGAAGGAAGGTATTTCCAATGGCAGAGGGTCTACCACAGAGAGCAGTTTTCGGCCCTCACAGCGTCTGGCTCCCAGAGCTGCTGACCGGGCTTTGTCCCAGCGCTGGGCTCTGCGCACAGGCTGTGGGGAAGCGCAGCCCTCGGAACGGAGCCCCATCTGCCAGGCAGCTGCGGCTGCGCCTCGGCACAAGAGCGGGAGCTGCCGCCACGGCCCGGCACGGCTGCCGAGCATGCAGACCGGACCACGGCCCTTGCAGACAGCAAGGGGACAGAGCCACAGGGGTCGGGCGGTGTGTGCCCCCCCCTCCTCTCGCCACTGGGTATGTCCCCACATTATTCACTGCTCGCCATCGAGGGCCGGTGCTCCCACCAGTCCCGGTGAGGCACCTTCACGCAGCTGGAGCAGCATTCGCTCCTCTGGCTGCCTCGCACCGCAGGCTGACCCGGAGCCTGTCTGGCCGCACAAAGGGGCCGGGGGCCCACGGGGCAGGTGAGCGGCAGGGAGCAGAGGCTGGTGGAGAGACAGCCCCGGCCCAGCTACCCACACCCCCCGCAGTGCCAGGGACGGCGGCGGGGAGCACCCCGCAGGGCCGAGGCCCCGGCTCCCGGGTGGGCAGCAAAGCCCTGCCCCGGCGGCTCGGGGAACCGGGGGCTCCTGGGCAGAGCAGCGCGGGTGGCTCCGGAGACGAGCCCGGTGGCGGCGGGGTGGCCTGGTGGCCCCGCGGCCCCAGACCAAGCATGAGGGCGTGACGTGGCTGGGGGGCTCTAACGGGAGGGAGCCAGTGCCAGGAGTCGGTGCTGGGCGGGCAGGGACCACCCCGCCGGGGGACGGGGCCTCCCCCCGCAGGAGGCGATCCGGAAGGGGGATCGCTCCCGGGGAGGGCGGCTGCCAGATGGGGCCAAGCGCGGCGGCCGGTACCGGCAGGGCCGGACCGCGTCCCCGCCCGGCGGCGCTCCCGGAGCGGGGCGCCCAGGCCGGCCGTCCCCGCGGGGCGCCGCTGCCGGGCCCGGACGGCGGCACGCACCTGGCGGTCCCTTCTCGAAGGCCAGGCCGCGGCCCAGCAGCAGGTCGCCGGGCAGCACCAGCGCCGCTCCCGCCGTCTCCTCGGGGCCGTCCTCGGCGTCCGCTGCAACACACCGAGCGCCGCGGGTCACCGCCGGGCCGCCGCCGCCGCCGCGCCCCGGCCCCGCCGCGCACTCACCCTTCACCGGCTGCGGGTGGCTCTGCTTCCGCCGGGGCATCGTGGCCGGCCCCGGCCCCGGCCCGG
>JASVER010000262.1:231086-241890 GCA_030449065.1 Oceanodroma leucorhoa | reverse complement strand
CGGGGACGGGGGTCTGCGGGGAGCGCCGGCGGGGCGGGGGGTCCCTGCTCGGGGACGGGGGTCCCTGCCCGGGGACGGGGGTCTGTGAGGAGCGCCGGCGGGGTGGGGGTCCCTGCCAGGCAGCTGCCGGGGGGGTCTGCGCGGTGCCAGGGCGGGATGCTCGCGGGGCCCGGCCTGGGCAGAGGAAGGGGCTGCGGGGGCAAGGTGTCGGGGCGAGGCAGCTGCAGGGGGGAGGTGGGGACGAGCCGGCTGAACCGAGGGTTGACCCGGCTTCTCTGCGTGGGGCACAGACGGGCTTGTAGAGCTCCGGAGGCGCTGGGGATCCCAGCGGAGTGGGGCCGGGTGATCCGGGGCCCACGCTGCCCTGGGACGAGGGGGCAGGGTGGGCAGACAGGCTGGAGAATGGGTGTGCAGGAGGACACTTGGGTAGCGACGAGTGGCAGCGCTCCAGGGTTTCGCCATCCTGGTGCTTCCAGCACTGAGGTTCTTTCAGCATGGATGAGGGATCTGGGGCTGTTGGGAGAGCAGAGGGGGATTCGCAGTGCTGCCCGTGGTCTGATCTCCAGAGGCAACTGAAACCATCCTTTGGAGACGCCCACTGGGGTCCTGCTCCATCGTAGTGTCCTGGGGAGTGGAACAAGTCCAGTTGTGGGTCAGGTTGCCAAGAGAGGTTGTGTGGTCTTCGTCCTTGGAGGTTTTCAAGACCCAACTGGCGTAAAGCCCTTAACCACAGCGCTGACCCTGATTTGGGCAGGAAGGTGGACTGGAGACCTCTTGAGGACCCTTTCTACCTGAATTATTCTCTGATCGTGGTGACCCTTGTGGGACCCGGCTGCAGAGGAAGGGGAGCCCAGCTCCGCACAGCCAGGCGCGGGAGGAGAGGCCGCTGCAGAACAAGCCCAGGAATGGCTCCAGTGTCGGGGCACTGTGGCCGTGCTGTAGCTCCTCTGCGGCCATTACCTCTGCCAGTCCCATCCCCATGGTCACGCTCTCAAGGACTGCAGAGCTGAGCCCTGTTGCCTGGTTCTCCCAGGAGTGCATGTGGGCGATGGGCTCCCATGCGATGGAGCTCCTGATTTCATAACCCCTCTTGCCAGAAGATTTCCCCCAGTTTGCATGGCTTGGCTCCCGGACGCTCAGACATGCTCTGACCCTGCCAGGCCAGGAGCCTGCTGGGCCCCGGGGACGCTGCGATGGCACCTTGTGTGGCCCAGTCACACCTTTACTCCCAGGGGAGCTCAGCTGTCTCATGCTGTCACATTTCCCTCTGCTTTGGTTGGTTTCCTGCAGCTTCTGTCTCTGGTGTCCCAGAGTTGTGCAGGCCGGGGACATCCAGGGCTTTGCGTTCTGCTTCTTGGAGAGGAGGGCCCCTGGTTACCCTGCTCGGGGACTTGCTGGGCCCATCTCCAGGGATGGCCGGTGTGCAGCTGTGTGTGTTGGGGGCAGCTCCGGCCCTGCTCCAGCTCAGCCGTACCTTGTACTCATCCTCTCTGGTGCCTAGGTCCCTGCCCTGGATGTGGTCCCCACCTACAGGACTCATTCTGCCTTCTCTGTGGCTCCTTAACAGAGCTGTCTGACCTGTCCAGGCAGCCCTGGGTGTGTGTGAGCTGCTGCTGTTGAGCCTCGTCACAGATAGTTTTTGTTTATTTGCAGGTCCCTGAGGGAGCCGAATGTGTTGGACTGTGTGGCAGTCCCAGGGGAGCCGTGGCCGTGCCATGTCGTCAGCAACGATTCCCCGCCAACAGGTACCTTGGGGCCAGAGGATGGGGCTGCTTAGATCCCTGCGGGTGCTTCTTCGCTTGTGTTGCGCAGCCCTGGCCGCTCAGTCGACGTTGTGGCAGTCCCGGCGCGGGAGCGGCGCGGGCCCGGGATGTCTCCTCGGGGCTGGCCCCACTGGTCGGACAGCCGATGTCCGCGGGGTCGGCGCAGCCGTTGCTGCGGCGCTGGTGCTGGCTCCTGCTGTTCTGCCGGGCAGAGTCCGCGGTGATGGCAGCAGTCACCCCAGACAGTGGTCCCACTGCCCTCCCCTGTGTTTGAGCACGTTCCTTTCTGCTCTCCTCCTGCAGTACCTCRTACTCTCTAACAACCATTTAAATGCAATCTCGGCCCAGTTTCCGTGAGCTCTTCAGTTACCACCTCACTGGAAGGTGCTTTGTCACCTGGGGTGACACGATGCAGCGCCTTGCTCGCTCCCAGCAGAGCAGATGTAATCAGACTCCTCTGTTTTACCTGAGCCGTGACTAATATCTGCCTCTTCCCCTGCCAGTGCCTCTGCTGTTCTAGCTGTGCTCAAACGGAGGAAACGGCAGAGGCTGTTAGAGGTGGGGGGGTGCAGTGATGCTGTGGAGGTGTGAAGTGGAGGCTGCAACTTTTTCGGGTATAGATAAGGAAAGAGTGGGGAGAACAGTGGAGGGACTGACCCTGCTGTCAGGAGGGATTATGGTGTGGCCCTGGACTCGTGTGAGCTCTAAATAAGGGCAAACCGGCAGGTTTATCTCCTCACTCCTGTAATCACCTGGCTTCTGGTCACTTCATTAACTGGCTCTTGGGTCTCTTGGCTTGGTTGTCTCTTCTACAAACTCAGCAGCAGCTTGGGTGATGCAGGTTTTAGTTCAGCACCTGGGATGTGGGGAAGCACTGGTCAGAAGTGACCGCTCCCCACGAGGCTTCAGCTCCTGCTGCCCTGGGTTGCAGGGCACGTGGAGGAGCTCTCTCCTCCTGGGACAGTTCAGGATCCAAACTTTGTGGAGGAAGCACTTTCTCTGGCAGTGAGATGCTCCCTGCTGTCCTGTGAGCTAACCCTGTGGAGGAGTAGTGAGTGATGGCAGTTTTGATTTGCCCTGAGTTTTCCTCTGGGCTCCCTCCAGCTGGCCATTGCTAGGAGCTCCGTGCTGCAGGGCTCGTGCTGGGGCCAGGGCACGCTGGCAGGGCCGGCCCCGCTGCCCCGGACCCACGAGGATGGCTGGCTGGGACTGGGCCGGCCCAGGGGCCGCGAGGAGTGCTGCGGGCTTGTCTCGGAGCTGTTTGGGTGTTCTCTGTGGTGCAGCCATGGGGATGGCCCTGGGGTCCAGCCGGGCAGCGGGGTCCAGCCGGGCAGCAGGGCCCGTCGGCAGGGCGGTTGTGGGGTCTCGCGGGTGCCAGGGGCCTGTTCCCACGTCCGGGGCGCAGAGCTCACTCTCACGTGCGGTTCCTTTGCAGGCTGAGCGGTGCCGACCGCAGCTGGAGATGGTTCAGCTCTTCCCTGTGGGGAGGATGCCGGCTCTGAGGCCCAGGCAGGAGCTTGGCCATGGGGGCCGCACTGCGGCTGGCACCTCCCTGCTGCCCTCCGTAGCCCGACAGCAGCTGGCTGCCACCCTGACGGGCCACCATGGAGCAGCCCACGGGGATACCTGGGCCCTTCCGCCTCCTGGGCTTCTTTGGGTGGAAGCCACAGGCTGTCGGAGGGGAGACGTTGCCAGAACCGGAGCCAGAGCCAGGGGAACCTGGGGAGATGTGCGTTGGGCTGCCCCTGGGCGAGCGCGGGGGGCTGGTGGAGTGTCCCCTGTGCCGGCTGCCCCAGCCTCCTGAGGGCTTTCCCACCCTGGCCTCCTGCGCCCGCCGCTCGTGCCGGGCCTGCCTGAGGCAGTACCCGCGCATCGCCGTCGGCGAGAGCCTGCCCACGCTGTCCTGCCGCGCTGCCGCCCGCCGATGTCCACCGCCTCCTGGCCGAGCCCGCCCTCCCTGAGAAGTACGAGGAGTTCCTCTTGTGACGGCTGCTGGTGGCCGACCCCGGCGCCCGCTGGTGCCCCGCGCCTGGCTGCAGGTGAGCGGCTGGCGCCTTGTGCGGAGCTGGGAGCCGGGGGGCGGTGTGGGTCCCCTCTTCCCGCACCGGTGGACGCGATGGGCTTCCCCAGCTGGGAGCTGGTGCGCAGCAGACTGCGCCTGTGTCCCGTGAGCCTTTTCCAGGCTCAGTCCCCTCGTGGCTTGGTCCCACGTGGGGTTGGGCCCGCTCAGAGAGACGTCCCAATCCCTGTCGTGGCTGCAGAGCGCGGGCGGCTGTGTGTCTCTGCCGGGTTTGGTGCTTTTGGCCATGCCGGGCCAGTCTGCGAGGCCGCAGGGGGGCTGTGTGGGTGCTGGATGGGGAAGGCTGTGCTGCAGTCTGAGCTGCTGAGGGTGTCTCCTGGCTCTCCTGAGCAGGGGCCACAGCTCTGGCTCAGCGTGGAGCTGGGACCTGCCACTGCATGACCTAGTTGTGCCGGGAGGGGAACGGCTGCGTGCCGTGCGGGGACACRGGGAGGGCCGTGGGCACCGCTGGACCCCCAACACTGACCACCTTCTCCCCACAGCTACGCTGTCATGGCCTACGGCTGTGCCGGGTGTCCCCGCCTCACCTGCGGGCATGAGGGCTGCGGCACCGAGTTCTGCTACCACTGCTGGCAGCCCTGGCACCCCGACAGCCCTTGTGCGCCAGCGCCGCCGGCCCCCAGCCTGGCCGACCCCACAGCACACCTAGTCCAACCGGAGGGCTCGGCCCACGGTGAGACCCTGGCCCCGGGTGGGAGCAAGCAGGGCAGGAGTTTGGCATGGCCGAGCAGCACAGTCGGATGCCTTTGTACCTTCCTGCCTGCGGGGATGCCGGAGCCAGGACCCGGTGGTCCCCACTGGCTGCCTCTGCGTGGAGGCATGTGCCAGTCGAGCTGGGGGGTATGGAGTGGGACCTCGCTGTGCCTGGCTCAGCCTGACACCCATGGGACGGGCTGCAGTCCTGGGACAGGCTGTGGGGGTGGACCTGCACTGTCCTGTCCTGCTCCCCCCCATCCCACCTCATCTCCTTCCCCCCGCCAGCTGAGGCCGAGGACATCAAGGTCTGTCCCCGCTGCAGCGCCTTCGTCATGAAGATCAATGGCGGGAGCTGCAACCGCATGAACTGCGCGGTTTGTGGCTGCCTCTTCTGCTGGCTCTGCCTGCAGGAGATCTCTGTGCACTTCCCGAGGTCGGTGCAGGGCGGTGGGGCCCTGGGAGCCATGGGGTGTGCTGGGGACTGGGGTGGAGGGGCTGCCGGGAGCTGAGGGGTGGTTGGAGGAGCTGAGCTGGGGGTGCTGTGATGCTGGGCTGGGTCCCTGCCAGGAGCTGTGGGGCCAGGGTGGGGTACAGCGAGTCCCGGCTGAGAGCCACGGCCGTGCGCAGCCAGCTCTGGGGCTGGCAGGGCTGGGGGCCTGGGGCCGGCTGTCCGCACCCCACAGGCGGGGTCCCAGGTGGCAGCTGGAGCTCCAGACTGGGAGGGGGGAATCCGGCTTTTCGCTTCCCGGTGGGCCCATGGGTCTCCCCCAGCGCAAGGAGGGGCTGTGCTGGCGTCTGCCCGCCCCTGCGCCCGAACCATCGGCCCAGCCCCACTCTGTCCCTGCAGCCCCTCTGGCTGCACCTTCTGGGGGAAGGGGCCTTGGTCACGGACCCGCAAGACCCTGTGGCAGCTGGGCATGGTGCTGGGTGATCTCCCTCGTCGCGGGCACCGCTGTCCCTCTCATCACTGTTGGGATCCCCATCTACGTGGGCAGGAAGGTACGGGCAGGGGGCCCTGGACTCCCCGTGGTCCCGCTCCCTGCTGAGCCTGGCAGCCTGTGGCCTCAGGCCCGGACAGACACCCCGTGCTCACCAGTGCCCACAGCATGTCCCTGTGCCACCCCTGACGCCCCACAGCCCCTCCTTGCGGGGACCCTCGCCAGTGCCCACCCCAACACCCTCTGCCAGTGAGGGTACTCTCAGCCTGGAGGGGTGGGCGAAAGGAAGAAGGGGTCTGGGGGTCCAGGGGTGTTTTCCAGGGACACGTGAGCCGTGGTGGTGGCACTGTCACGGCTGCCTGTCCCTGAGGAGGTGGAGGGGGTGTCCCTGCAGCTGTAGCTAGAGCTCTGCCAGGGCTGGGAAGAGGCCCCGTCCCTGGGGGCTGCGCGCTGAGATCCCTGCGGAGCCCTTCACCCGTCTTGCTTCGCCTCGAGGTGCTGGGCCAGAGCTGGAGGAGCAGCCTGTCAGGGTGCCAGCAGTGCCTCTCTGTCATCAGCAGTGTCCTCCTCTCTCTCTTYGTGTCCCCGATCGTAACAGCTGCCGCGGTGGGTGAGTGCGCTGGGCCAGGGCTGAGGGCACTGCCCACGGCTGGAGAGAGTGGGGCTGGGGCCTGGGGGCCACTGCAGCAGAGTGGGGGGATGTCTGACGCCTGGGCACCGGGGCTTCGCCCAGGGGGGCAGGGCAGCCGGGGGGGCCGAGCAATGGCTGCCTGTCTGCCCGCGGGAGTCGGCATGCCCCTGATGTCACCTGTGTCTGTGGGGCGGTGGTGCTGTCGCTGTGTCAGAGCTGCGGGGGCAGCCGCAGCCCGCCCGGGGATCTCGGTGTGGTGGAGCTGGAGAACCTGACTAAGCGTGAGTCCTGCGCTGCTGTCCGTCCGCTGGCCCTCCGCTGGGCCACGGGGGCCCTGGTCCTGCCTCGTGGCTCTGGCTGTGACACCTCCAGAGCCGGGGGCTCCCTGTGGACCCGTGTCTGTTCTGCCCCGGGCAGTACCACGCACGCCCCTGTCCCTGCGGGGAGGCTGCAGGCTGGTGTCCTGGGGGAGGCGGGTGCTGTCCAAAGCGGTCTGGGACCAGTTTGTTTGCACCCCCTGCCGAGAGCCTGGTGGGCCTTTCTGCTCCCTGCTCTGATGGGGAGTGGTCCCTGTGGACAGGGTGCTCAGCGCCATGTCTCCCTCTACCAGTGAATGAGCTGTGGTCAGTGCTGCTCAGCCCCCGGGGGGGCGAGGACAGAGTCCTGGACACAACCACCTCCTTCCCCAGCAGCAGCTATAGCCCGTGCCACGTGTGGAAAGAGCAGGACGGCCAGTCAGCCAGCACGGTGGCCCTCATGGGGAGCATGGTGGCCCTTGCGGGGAGCACGCTGAGCGAGGGCCAGGACGCTCCTACAGGTGAGCCAGGGCTGCTGTGCTGGTGAGGCAGGGGGGACTGGCACGTTCCGTTCCGAACAGCCTTCCCCACGCCCGCTGTGCCGGGCAGGGACGTGGCACCGTCCACCTTTGGGCTGCTGCTCTCAGGCCCTGCGTTTGTCTGCAGGGAAGGCATCAACATCGAGGTGGAGGTGTCCATCGAAGCAGAGCTGCATCCTGTCCGAGAGCAGAGCCTGTGCGGTGCGCTGTCAGCGCAGAGTCTCTCCAGGGACTCCCTGGGAGGCACCAGTGACAGATGCAGCTCCGCGGGTATCCCTGCAGCGTGGGGGGGACTGTGCAGCTCTGAGAGGGGAGACCCTCTGTCCAGAGCCCCTGCCTGGGCTCCCGCCTGCCACTGACCCGAGCGTGCCATGCCCTCCTGTGGCAGAGCTGGTCGCTCTCTGCGGGCACCACCAGCCCATGAACGGGGTCCTGGCCATCCCCAGGCCAGGTGGGCACTGGCTGCTCAGCGCTGCTGGCACCCTGCGCCCAGCCCCAGCCACCCCTTCCCCAAGGGCATTGACACCGCGGGGAAACAAAACTACTCTCTGGAGGCCGGTGTGTCTGTCTCCTGCGGCACAGCCCCCATCGCAGCAGGCTCTGATCCGTGCTGCGTTCCCCGGACGGGTACTGCAGGAGGCCAAGCCGGCGGGGTAGGGTGGGCTCAGCCCCACCCAGGTGCAGGCAGGGGGGGCAAGGGGAAGAGGGGGGATATTCCCTTGTGCAAAGACCCCAGCAAACTGAACGCTGCAGGTGCGGGACCAGTGGCTGGCCAGCGGGGAGGGTGGGATGCTGCTGTGGAGCCTCAGCCAGCACCTTGGGTAGGGGCCAAGCCCTACCCCGGCTGGGCCAGCCCCTGGTGCGGTGTGTGGCACCCACAGGCCCCGCGTGCCCTCAGCTACCTTCTTGCGGGCAGCACATGGCTTCTGGCAGACAGACCTCGAGCGTGGTGCAGGACAGCGCAGCCCCGGAGGGTGGGAGGCCATGCACTGCACCGGGGCAGAGCTGGGGAGCACACAGGTCTCGCTACAAAGACATTGGAGACCAAATGGAAGAGCAAACAATCTAACACCAAGGCTAACTTGTAATCCCCTGACACAAAGACTGTTCAGAAGGGTGCAGACAATGACAGGAAATGATAAGGTGGCAGGGTGTGGACATCCCCTGAGCCTGTCCAAGAAATGTCTCAAACACTCGCAAGACACAAAACCCCTCTGAGCTCGGCCCCGAAATGAAAACTGCCACCATGGCAGAGGGGCAGTCCGTTGTTCGGACATAAAAGGAGAAGGCAAGTACCATTGTGGGGGACTTCTGGATGAGTGCTCCTACAGACCGGAGACCCCCTGATGGCTGGACCAACTCTGGAACCCGGGCYGCTGATCTCCGTCTCTCTCTCTTTTCCCCCTCCCCTCTTCTATTTTATTCCTTTACCTTTTTTCTAGTAATACAAGGCTTAGACCCCACGTGTGGTGAGTAACCGCAAGGCTTACTTCAATTTTCTGTAAGACTGAATATTGGAGAGTGCCAAACTAGATGGGAAACTTGTTTTATAAATGTCAGTAAAATCAATGTGTGTGCTTGGACCTTGAGTGTCATTTCACCTTAATTCAACCTGGGAGGATCTGCGGATCTGAGTCACCTCTCCCTCCTCCTTCCTAACAGGCAGGACGTGACAGACGTGTCTGTATATCTGCGTCCCTGCCTGCCCCTGGCTGCTCCAGCAGTGTGTGAAGGGGTCCCAGGGCTGTTGGAGAGGAGGGCTGTGCCCTGGGCCAGCTGTGGGTGATGCTTTAGCATGTGGGGTGCTGCAGGACAGGGGACCTACCTGAATCCTTATTGTGATGGACACCCACTCCAAAGCAGGAGAGAAAACTGCTGAAGGCCCTGTGGCTTCTCCCAGCTGCAGGAGGCACCAGCGGTGAGGCTGCCGGCAGCACCTGGGCTCCCACAGCTGCTTCCCTCCCTGGTGGCACTGGGCTGCCAGGGCCCCACACAGCCCTGCACTCCTGCGCGGGGTAGCCCCTGGCCACCACCGTAGTTGTGGTGCTCCACGTCCTGCATTGGCTTCCCTCCACACGCCATGGGATGGTGGCACAGGCTGCAGGACATCCATTTCTACGTGTGGATGAGGACAAGGCAGTGGTGGCCAACCTGGTGCCTCCACGCACAGGGGTGGTTGTGGCCTCCCACCCAGGCAACCAGGTGTCCCCTGAGGAATGCCGTGGACAGGCTGTGGCATTGGGGTGGGGGCAGCTGCACTGGCCCCCAAGCTTCTGGGGCCAAGCAGCTCAAGATTGTGGGTCCATCCTGCAGCCAGGCCAGCTTGGAGGGACCATGTGGTAATGCCACAGGCTGTAGGTGGGCACCCTGAGCCAAATGGGGAGCGCAGTCTCAGGCAACTGGGGTCCTGCCTACAACCAGTCTGACTCCACTGCAGCATCCTTGGGAGAAAATGCTGCTTCTGAACATTTAGATGCTTAATGTTTAGCATAGTCTAGCAGCATCTTACACGCAGCTGCAGGGACTGGTACTGATTGGGGTGGATGCTGTTTACCCCATCGCCCTTCCCCAGCCATCTATGGTTGCATGATGAATCCACACTTTTGTGATTCACTGACCCCAGCACATGATGGGTCGAGCTGCTGCGGTGCCCAGAAGTTATCAGGTCCCCTCCCTGGTCCCATAGCTAACACCCCCCCCTCCCAGGTCCTTTTGCCCTGGAGATGCACCGGTGGACTCACACCTGGAGCCAGCTGGGACTCCCGTGGATCCATAGCCCACCCCCCTCCGCCATGCTCCCACACCCGGAGCTGCCCTTACAGACTCACTCATTCCCATGCTCCCGGGCCCCATCACCTACTGCCCAGCTGGTGCGGCTGCTCTTTGCTAGTGCTCACACACGTGTGTGCATTGCTGGCGCCACAGACACTGCCCCCCAGCCCCCCGCACTCACATGGAGGAAAGTAAGTAGTTGAAGGCAGAGTTTAATTCGGTGGCAGGACAGACTGTGGTGATCAGGCACAGGGCATGGCCAGACTCGTGTACTGACTAGTCCCTGCTTACATTCCAGTAGACCCTCTTATTCCCTTATCCCTCTATTTCCCACACTTGTTCCTCCCCAAAATATCCTAAATCCCTCCCTTTTCCTGCCTTTGTTCCTCCCCTAAACAGCCCATAATAAATCCTGTGCAATCCCAAATGCTCTTTCCCTACATCCCATAATGTGTCCCACACCCCTAGGCAGCCACCCTTCTGTGCTCACAAGGTGATCCAGAGAGCTCCCGATGAGGTGATGGGTTTCATGCCTGGACCATGGGGCTGATGGTTCTCCTGGGACAGCCCTGGGACAGGTGTGTGGGGGTGTCTGTAATTTGGGTCCCCTCCAACCTGCTCTTGTACCCGTTTGTCCTTCCGGATTTTTGGACACTGGCCTTTGACGGGCTGGTGCTTCTCTTCTGATGGGCCTGGGAGTAGCTGGGTCAGGTTAATCAAATCACTCCTCCTGCCGTTGTTTCTTTGTGCCTCCTTTGCGTCTGCAGCTGAGCTCATCACCTCACCCAATGGCCTGGGCTTCCTGGTGCCTTCAGTAACCAACTCTGACACCTCTGGTCTCTCCAGGATCTGTCCCAGGCCACACCAAAACGTGGCTCCCAAACCTCTTCACCTCACCAGCAAGTCCAGCTTGACGTTTGCTGGCGAGTACCCGTTGAAGTGCATGACCCTCCCCAGCACGCATGCATGCTGCGCTCTCCCTTGGCTGGCACTCAGACCCACACCCCGCCGTGAGCAGTAGAAAGAGCCCACACACCCGGGAAAACAGCTAGAAAAGAAGATCACTTTGTGACCCTTTTTTCTTTTTTT
>JASVER010000262.1:159240-230969 GCA_030449065.1 Oceanodroma leucorhoa | reverse complement strand
GGCCCCTTTTATGCCCGTTTCCCATGCTTGTTCCTCCCTCGCCCCAGTCCCTCCCTTCCCCCAAAAAGCCCGTAGCAGTGCCCCCCACCCCGGCATCCCACAGCAAGTCACAAGCCCTGTGGGCAGCAGCCCTGTTGCTGCAGGGCAGAGTCTTCCACTGACCCCCGTGGAGCTCTGGCAGCCCTGGGTCTGACCGTCCTCCTGGGGAGCTCTGTGGCAGCCGGGCCAGGGGCCTCCGCTGGCTCCAAATAAGTCACCAGGACCCCTCCCCAGCACGGCTCCTTCACTCCTCTGCATTTGGGGAGATGAGCTGTCGTCATAACCTGTGGGGCAGTCTTAGCAAAACTCCTGATTCTATTCTTTCAACAGCTTCACTAGGTTAATGAAAATAACTGTAGATATAAGGGCCTTTGATATCGCACATGACACACCATAAAGCATTTTGTTTAAAAATTGGCATGATAAAACATCAACGGAGCACCCAGTGAACGGTCTAAACCCAGTTACATCTCAATACAAATTACTAACGTGAGATCACCGCTAACCACAGTCATTTTAGGGAACTCCACAGAGACTGGTGCTAAGTCCTATATCAAAAACTTTCAGGAAGAAAGTATAAAACCAAACCCTCTCGAGACTGATGCCTTGCAGCAGGAATGAGTCAGTGGGCACACGACAATTCAGACTGTTTTTAACTCCACCGACCGAAACGGCCTCTCGGCTCAGCCTCCCAGGACACTGCAGCTCCAGGCACTCCATCCAGGACTGGGGTTTACCCTTCCACACAAGGCTCTACAGCATCACTACCGTCCCTGTTATAAAAAGGATGTGTGGAAACTAGAGGGACTTCAGAAATAACAAATGCTTTTAGGACTGGAGAAAACAATTCCACTCATTCCTGTGATAATTCAGTCTGTTTATTCAAGCTGTGGAGGCAACTCGGCCGGCAGATTCACAGCAGGGAGAAAGTACCAGATACCAAGTTGCCCCTTAGCCAGAGTGAGACAAACCTTAAGAAACCCACTTTTGCAAAGGAAAAAGTTCTCCTTGGGTGCTTTACTCAGGCAGCACCATTCTAGGGGAACTCATCCGCTCATCCAGAAAGCTTCTGAGCACAGAAAGAGCCTGAGCAGCAAGTCTGACCGCAGCGCCCGCGTTTGTGGCTCTGAACTCCCAACCCCACGCAGGGCCGCAGGAGCCCAGCTCCGATGATCCAGGGACCAAAACAGTTCAGGTCTGGACACATCATCACTGGAGAGCCACTAGACACAGGAGCTTAAGCTCGGGGCTGCCAGGGAAGGGGCTCAAAGATGACACAAGATGCACCCATGGCATGAGCTGACTGAACTGCAGAGGCCGAGACAGGCCAGGACCAGGAGGGTGGAGCTCATCTTCGAAGAGGGAAGACTTGCAGTGCGAGGCATTGCCAAGGGCACTCCCCTGACACAAGAATCCCAAAGCAGCTGGAGGAAGCTGTGCCAGGTGATGTGGCCTGCAAACCTCACCTGTGCTTCCCTGCACTCCACACCGCGCCAGGCGGAAGGGTGAAGGGGCACAGCAGCAGGGAGCAGCAGCTGTCCTTTTCGTCAGTGGTTTATAGCCCAGCGACTTCACTCCTGCGGGAGCAGCTGCAGTATTGGCACAGGTCGTACAAGCGTTACACCATCCAGCACACCAGGCARGAGCTGCCTCCTGTCGCACCTTGAAGAGAACACGCAGCTAGATGGGGTGCAGCATGCTGCGGGCAAGTTAGCTCAGGAAGGCGACTGGTACCCCCGTCCCGTCAGCAGACACAAACTGCCTCCAGAGACTTGCCTCGAGCTCTAGTGCAACAGACTGTCCTCGGTTGAGCCATCTCTGGTAATGGAGAGGCAGCAGCCCCAAGCGCTGTGGCAGGGGCTAGCGCTCTGCAACCACGTGGCAGAAGCCAGCTGCTTCTTGTGAGCTGCAGACACATCCCGCACAGTGCCCTGAGACACCAGGGACAGACATTCTCTTCCCCATCCCACCTTCCTCACCCCCCGCCTCCAGGAAAGAACCAAGGACCAAAAGTAGTTACGTTTTCCGGGCTTTTAGTTTGAAAAAAGTATTGATTGAAAGTGTACAACAGAATGAGGTGTGGCAGCAGCACCACAGCCAGATTGTTTCACAAATAAAACCAGAAAGGGCCTTAAATAATTGGGTGCAGATTAAAAAAACCTCAACAGTGAAAAAGTTCTTCCCTCCAAACAGAAATTCACAGGCACAGAAATGGCAACAACCACATGGAGACAATGGGGGGACAACCTTCTTCTAACCACTGGGCTCTGTGCTCACGGGCTGCCAGCTGCAGCGGGCTCCTGCGCCATGGCCGGTGGCTGCTCCCGCGCGCAGCTCTGCCCTCGGCTCCCTCTTTGGAATGGTTACAGATGAACAGTGCGACATGCCCTCGCTAACCAGACCCGCCCCCCACCCCCCCAACCAGGACACGGACAAACAAGGCCTCTGCTAAGGCTAAAAAAAGACAAGACTTGGGAGTCTTGAGTTCAGCATGTTTAAGAAACAAGAGTCTGGTGAGCGCACAGCAAAGTCCCTGTGCGAGGTCTGCTATTCCAGCTTGGCCTTCTTGTTGTTATCACCGCCATTCTCTTCTGCTGGTGCTGCCAGTGCTGCCATGTCCTCCAGTTTCCGCTTCCCACTTTCAGCAGGTGGGTGTGTGTTACGGGGTTTGAAACTGATAATGATGCAGGTCATGTTATCACAGCCGGTGCCATCCCCTGAGGTGTCTGGAGCCAAACACTGATCCAGCAGCTGAGGAGGGACAGGACAGTTAGCAAAGAGCACAGACACAGCACTTTGAACAACCTGGGACACGGGGCCCATTCTAGCAACAGACAGCGGCTTAGGGGCTGCCGGGCCAGAATGATGTGGGCCGGGCCCAAATGCTGTTCGCAACTAGACAAGGGACAGAAACAGCCTCAGCAGCCCCGGTTTTCTGAAAGTGGACAAAAACTCCTTCAGCTTGACAGCAACCTAGAGGTCAGAAACACTGGTCAGGGCGCCAAAGGAACTGGGTCCCAATTCAGAGGTGTCTCTGCTCCCGTTCCAGCCAGCGTTGCAGCCCACGTGCTGCCAGATACCCCAAGTGCTGAACAAACCAGTCTGATGGAGAGGGAGGGCAGAGTCAGGCACCAACCTGGGATGCAGAAACACTGTGTGCTGAAGTGTGGTGAAGCTCTGGACCTTACCTCTTCTACAATGGAGGACAGCGGCCTCAGGACTCCGTTCTCATCCTTCTGGGTGATCTTGGACTGGATGAAATCCACCACTTCCTGGCTGCTCATCACATTCCTGCAGAGAGAGGAGAGGTCAGAAGGGCAAGCGAAGGGAGCAGTCGTGCCATAGTGTCCCGAGAGAGACTCACTGTGGCAGGAAGCTGATGGGAACAAGGCTGCGTGCAGTGAGGAACGGGAGGGTTCAGAGCTGAGCACACTGTGACGTCCCTCCAGCTGAGAACAGCTCCTCAGGGGCCCAACTTAACTCTCCGAGGTCATGGGGAAAAAAGGGCTGATTAGCACCCAGGGCACTTGGGCCTTCCTGAAGCCCAGCTCCAGAGAAAGACCAGAGTAGTGATGCCCAAGAGGCACAACTGCTCCCTCACTACTCACCAGATTCCATCACAGGCAATGACCATGAAGTCGTGGTCATCATTTATTGTCAGCACTTTAATGTCAGGCAAGGCAGAGATCATCTGTTCTTCTGGAGGCAGATTCTTGTTCCGCTTGTAGAAGTGATCACCTGTAGTGGAGAGGAGGATCGATTTTTGCTGTGGTTGGGCCCTGGCAATGCTTCCTACCCCCAAACAGTGAGAAACGCTGCCCTGCCAAAGGGCAACCCCAGCAGAATCGGAGCCAGTGCTCCCACAACCAGAGCAGATGAGGCTGTGGGTGCATCAGACAGAGAAATCTGCCACACGTCCAAGGCATCAGCTTTGGCGCGCCCAACATGCTGTTACCATGCAATGGGAAAGAGGTGCCTTCGTCAGTTCAGCGCCTCTTAACCCCAAAGCAAGTGCCACTTCCCCAGTTCCTGGGGCAACACCAGGCCAACAGCACATGGCATCTGACAACACCAGCTGAGATCCTGCAGCTGTGCTCACGAGATGAACTATCCCATGTCTTGGAGCAGGATTTGCAGCTCACCCCAGCATTAGCTTGGCTTTGCTGTGATAACACTAGATGCTCATTTTCCAGAAGCTCAGGCTGTCCAGGGCCAGATATGTCAGTGCAATGCCCACATCTCACTGCTGGGTTCAGGTCTTCCCAAAACCTCAGTATCCAAAGCTCACTTGAGAAAACTGATCCTCAGCTCTGACTACCAGGCTTATGTGGAATTACATCCTAGAAAGGGAATTCTAGGGCCACCGCAAAATAGTAGGTGGAAATGCCAGTGTCTCCGTAGATAAACAGACTCCTAGTTTCCATCCTGAAAGTGTTTTTATCTCTTTACCCTAGGATAATAATTTCAATGGTTTTGGTCTTTCTGCACAAGTGCTTTCCACTCACACACCCTTACCTGCTGACATTTCCTCCTGTTCTCCGTGTATTTCCCAGTATATTCTCAGTGTTATTCACTACCCTTTCCTTAATGCCTCCCAGCATCTCACCTGCTCAGACTGTACCGCTGACTGGGCCAAGACGTTGTTTGGCTGCTAACAGACATGCCCAGCCTTCTAAGCCTTTAATTACTCCAACACTGCTCGTAAGAGACCAAAAGATGAGTACAAACAGCAGCCACGTGCTGCCTAAAGCACTGCAGCAAGGGGATGGAGTTTGTGCAATTAAAAGGCAAGGCAGGCTCAGGAACAAATGAGCTCAAACTGGTATAAAGTTAGGTCCCCAGGAAGCAGCGTACATCCTTCAACAGCCTCCTAGCAGGAAAAAATCCTGTTCAGAAGTCAACAGTCTGTTTTTGAGACAGTTTATACGAGGTGGTTTCTGACAACCCAGCTGTCGGCACAACAGCCTTGGAGGCTTCACATACTCTGTCCTGCGCTGGAGCCTGGCAGGTGCTAGGTGTTGCTTTCCACTGACGTCTGCCAGTTTCATGGCCATTTTCTCTAACTAGACTGAAATCTCACCACATCAGATATTGAATAGGTTCTAGTCATCATGCAGTTAAAAACTGTTCCTTAAACTTAGCAGCTGGCAAGTGCTGGATGCCCTGAGCGCAGCACTCTGAGGCCAGGCATGCCAGCATTCACCCCGTCTGGCTCACCGATTGCCCTGGAGAGGTTGAGACCGCCGTTCACTCTCCCATCCATGGTGACCTTGCCGCCAGCGTTCTTTATCCTGGCCAGCTCCACCTCATCCTCCGGCTTGTGGTCATATGACATGTCGACAGCTTTGCCACCTTCTGACACCACGCAGCGAGAGTCTCCAGCATTAGCCACAATCAGCTGCTTGCCCCGGATAAGCGCCACAACAGCAGTTGTCCCACTGTCAGAGCCAGGCTGCAAGAAACAAATGGTTTTGCTGAGAATCCTTACTCTTGCTCCGTTATCAGGTCAATAAGGGAACCAGCACTAGCCACCACAGTGGCCCAGCAGTGTCCCAAACCCTGAGGTGCTGCATCTCACCCCTTCTTCCCATAAGCACACACAGAACAACGGAGAAAAGCCTGAGGGAAGCGTGAAACACAGCAGGAGTGTGTTCACTGAGAGGCAGGGTCAAGCAATACCTCTGTTCTAGCCTCACAAAGCATCAGTGACTCAGGATTCTCCAGTGTTCAACATGTCCTGCTATACCCTCAGCTCTAATGCGTTGATTCCAGCCCCAGTCCAGTTCAAGCAGAAGCCTCATTGCAAGCCGGGACATCGCTCCAAGGAGAGAAGGTTGGCACCTTGGAAACTGTAGTCCCCTTTTCCTGACATCCTGTGTTGCTGGCCCATTTGCCAGCACTACCATGGGCTGAAGAGCCACAGCCTTGGCCTGGCAAAGAGCAACGCTCTGCCCAGGAGCAGCAGTGTCAGCAGAGCAGTCCTGCTACTGTCCGGTACTCTCCTTCCACACCCACCCCCAGAGTGGTTTCTAAGCACAGCAAACCCAACAGTGGGGTCAGCCTCTTCTGATCTCAACCTGCTGCCCAGATCCATGCCCTATCCCTCAGCCTTTTGCATAAAGTCAGGCTGTCAGCAGCTGTGTTCAGCCTCGGGAGAACAAAAGGGGTGTTTTACCCTCATCTGAACGGAAATAACTCCTTGCTGAGTTCCCCTCCCCAAGTGCCCTTGGCTCCACACTATGCTGCAGAACACAAGAACAGGGTGTGCACCTCCTCTTTCCCTTCCATGCCTGGTAACAACATTTCCTCCTCTTCATCCTCATCCTCCTCTGCTTCTTCAGTGTCATCATCATCATCTTCATTCTCTGCCTCTTCACTACTGTAACCATCCTCATCTTCACTGCATTCCTACAAGAAATGAAAGAGACCACCAGGAGTCACACAGGACACTCGCAGTGCCCTCCCCAGACAGCTGGTCCCTCCATCCTGGGGACAGATCATAACTTCGCCCCAGAAGAGTGAGATGACCTGGTACGTTTTCCCCACACCTGATGTCTATAATCAGAGCAGCTAGTTTCAACTACCACAGTGAATGGACGGATGGTGCATGCAGCAAGACGATTATGGCCGCTGCACAGATGAAGGTATGTTTCCTTCAGGTTATCTAAACAATCCCCAACACTCCCATGAGATGGTCTCCAAGTATCAGCCTGAAAAACCTACTCCTAGGACACACCTAGGATGAGCCAGGGGCTCGTAGCTCAAGTACCACAGTAAGCAATGCATTCTGCCCAGCCAGAAGGCCACTCTGTCCCAGTGCTGTTTCCTACCTCACTGTCTTCCTCCTCTTCCTCAACCTCATCTGACTCATCCTCACTGTCCTCAAAAAATTTGGATTTGGTTGTGCGCTGGGGCTTTCCCGTAGAGGAGCAGGAGGGCCCGGCCTCCCCAGTAGAAGAGGTGACGGCCTCGTCACCTTTGCCTAGTTCAGGCTTCTGCAGAGCAGGGCTGTTGCCTCCAGTGCTGGCTTTGTCTGAGGTGGAGGAAATACCCGTGATTTCTTCATCTGGCTTCCCATTCTTCCTCTCCTTGTGGTCGGTAAGCTCCCCTGGGTCAGCCTCTCCATTCATATTTGACTCCCCATCATGCTGCTTGCCTGTCCCCTCTGCAGCGTTCTCCCCAGCTGGAGCTAAAGACTTGTTTTTGAGATTCTTGGTGCAGTTTTGTCCATAGCGTGTGAGAAGCTCCTCGATGGTCATTGTGGCTTCTTCATGCAGAAGAGCGGCTTCCTCATTATCCACTAAAAATGGAAAGGGGGAGGGGGGTGAGGAGAAAGAGGGTCAGAAAACGGGATACATCACCATAGCAGCAGCTGTGCAGCACACGCTGGGTTCAGCAGTGAGCTGCCCTGACTGGAGGTTGCTGCTGCAGACAGGTTTCAGCGACGCTTAACAGGCTGATCGCTAGCAGGCACAGACAAACGCAGGCCTGCACCATCCGTCCCACAGCTTCCAGGCGCTGCAGATGAACGACATGCAAACGGCAGGGGAATAGCTTCTAACCACAGCTGATGCACGCAGTCTGCAAGTTACCCTAGTGCCTCCGGCCTCTGACGCTATCTGGCTGACTTGTAGGCAGCACAGAGCGTTTAAATTAGCTGTAAGGTTGGAGGGTGAAGAGCCTCATACTTCATGAGTGCAGGCTCATCTGAAGCCGTGGGGGAAGCAGACAGACCACTTTCACGTGCAGATTTGTTCATTAATACTGCAACCGGGAAGAAGAAGTTTTTGTTATAGCAGTTGCTCCATGGGCCTTAAGCACCCCAGGGATCCCAACCAGCTGTAACCTAGACACCTACAAACAGATGACAGAATAGCTTTAGGCAGTGTATGCAGTATCTCCCAAGTGGGGCACTGGACAGAAAACAAGATGACTTTCCCTAAACTATGAGCCAATGACCACCGCTTCCCTATTGACATCCCCTTGGTTACCATCTTCTTTGCTAATTAATCCCAAAAGGAAAAGAAATACCCATATCCCAAATTCTCCTGAAAGTACAGGACAAAAAGAAGAAAAACCCAACCAACCAACCAACCACTTTGTCCCTGTCAGCTGGAGAATGAGGGCCAACAAATTCGGCATTTTCATACCAACGCACAGTGTTCAAGGTGACAGTATCGCTTTACATCTGCTTCAAGGCTAGTCACAAGATAGCCGAGAGCAGCACAGGATTGTGCTCCGGGATTCACCTTCTAGCTGGCTTCATGGTCTGGCAACTACTGGCTGGTGGAAAAGCACACTTGCTTCTTTGTGAGAAAAAATTGCTGAAGAGACCAGAATCTAGTTCAATCCTATCTGCAGCTGGTCTCTGCCACCAGCCTGGGAGAGCTAAGCACTGGACATCACACTGTTCCACCTCACAACTTAGCCCACTTCCCAGCTCAGAGGCTTCTGACGCATCCTAGAACTCTGCACCCCATGAAGGAAGCCCTATGGAAAACTGTGACAGACTGGTTTGTTATCCATAGGATTAAGCTACCAAATGGATCAGAATTGCCCTAGCACCAGCTCAAAGCAATAAACAGTGCTGAGGGGTGGCAGCTGAACTCCAGCTGAAATTTAACTGAGAAATTTGGACAGAAAACCTTCTGCTACAGGAGACCTGGCCCAACTGCTCTCAGTCCCTGGCCTGGAGCTGCAGTCTTGTCTATTCAGTGGCATCTGACTTACCATCATCTTCATCAGCAACTTTCTCCTTCTCATCTTCATCATCTTGGGGTCGCCCAGCCATCTGAGAGAGCTCTTTAATCACCTCCTCAGTGGTGAGCTTGGCATCTATGGCTAAGAAAGCATCTTCCAGGGCCTACGTATGAACACAGACATGAGAGTGTGCGCAGTTTCATCTTCCTTACAGGATGCCTGTGTCCCATGCTGTGCAATCAAGTCTCTTCCAGAATGCACATCATACAGAATCACAGAATGGCTGAGGGTGGCAGGGACCTCTGGGGTCCATCTGATCCAACCCCCTGCTCCAGCAGGGACACCCAGAGCTGGTTGCCCAGGACCATGTCCAGACAGCTTCTGAATAGCTCCAAGGATGGAAACTCCATCACCTCCCTGGGAAACCTGTGCCAGTGCTCAGTCACCCTCTCGCTGAAAAGTGCTTCCTGATGTTCAGAGGGACCCTCCCATGGCCCAGTTTGTGCCTGCTGCCTCTGGTCTGGCGCTGGGCACCACTGGGAAGAGCCGGGCTCTGTCCTGGCACCCTCCCTGCAGGTGTTCATAGACATGGATCCCATCCCCCTGAGCCTGCTCTGCTCCAGGTTGAGCTGTCCCAGCTCCCTCGGCCTCTCCCCAGAGCAGAGATGCTCCAGTCCCTTGGTGGCCCCTCGCTGGACTCTCTCCAGCCTGTCCATGTCCCTCTCGTACTGGGGAGCCCACCACTGGACCCAGCACTCCCGGGGTGGCCTCACCAGTGCTGAGCAGAGGGGAAGGATCCCCTCCCTCCCCCTCCTGGCAACACTCCTAATGCAGCCCAGGACGCCATTTTTGTCACCTTTGCAGCAAGGGCACATTGCTGGTTCATGGTCAACTTGGTGTCCACCAGGACCCCTGGGGCCTTTTCTGCTGAGCTGCTCTCCAAGCGGGTGGCCCCCGGCATGTCCTGGTGCTACGGGGTCATTCCTCCCCAGGCCAGGACGTTGCGCTTCCCCGACTGAACTTCGTGAGGTTCCTGTCAGCCCATTTCTCCAGCCTGTCCAGATCCCTCTGCRCTACAGAGCAGCATGACCCTCTGGTGCAGAGCTGCTCCTCCCAGCCTGGTGTCATCCGCAAACTTGCTGAGGGTACACTCTGCCCCATCCTCCAGATCATTAATGAAGACGTTAAACGAGACTGGACCCAGTACTGAACCCTGGGGTGTCCCCGTCGTTACCGGCCTCCAACTAGACTTTGTGCCACTGATCACCACCCTCTGGGCCTGGCCATGTAGCCGGTTTTCAATGCACCTCACTGTCTGCTCACCCACCCCACGCTTCAACAGCTTCTCTAGGAGGACCTTACAGGACTCTGAGTCGCCAGCCTTGCTGAAGCCCACAGAGGGCCTGGGGACAGGACAGCATTCAAAGCCACTGTGGGGAATGGCTCAGCACGCAGGCTCCTCTACTCAGCAGACAGGCTTATTGCAGTCAGCGAGCACAGCCAGCTTGGGATCAGCAAAGCACGATACTCGGCTGTTCCAGCCTAGAGCAAGAGCCACAAACTGATTCAAGTGTGCTTTGCAGGCTATCCTCAGCCTAGATGTAAATGGAAGTTCTGGAGGGACTGCCTTCCCCTCACCCACACTGCTACAGATGCCAGCACCAATGCACGGAATGCCCGGTGTCAGATCAGGCATTAGTACTATGAGGGAGAATTCCAACAGAGGGATCGCTTGGTGGAAGCAAGACATGAGCTAACCTCCCACCTCCGACAAAAGCTACCCCCGCGCCTCAAAAAACAACCCACCAAAACCACTCAAAGAACCAGTCCACACCTTTGACTGGAATGAGTCTGAAAATTAAAAAAAAAAAAAAAAAAAAAAAAAAAAAAAAAAAAAAGAAAAAAAAAAAAAAAAAAAAAAAAAAAAAGGGGCAAAAAAAGAAAGCTGGAAAATAGAATATTTATCTTTGAAAATACAGTCAACACCTGTGTACGCTCCTAGAAACAAGGAAGGGAAATTAAAATGGAAGACATGGCAGACAGACCTTGGAAGGACAGGGCTCTGCACATAAGTACCTAAACAAGGGCTTTCCTCTGCATTGGTGCTTACTTGTTTCAGGGCAGAGCTAGATTCTTACCTTTTGCAATTTGCCTTCCTTATAGGCCTTCTGGTCTTTGATTATCTCAGGAAGATACTTGGCACAGTACAGGGCAACTTCTTCTCCTGAAAGAGAGCAGAAATCATTTAAAGAGGCTGGTCCTCCCAGAAGCAAAACGCACCCTTGAGCAGCTGAGTTCCTGAGGCAAATCTCGGGACACAAACCAGAACTAACCCAGACACGGAAAAGTCGCGCAGCAACAGACTGCTGGGGACCTCGCTCACACCTCCCAGCAGGCTGCATCTCCACAACAGCAGGACTTGCTGATGAGCCCTGGCAAACCTCAATGAGTTCTTACCCATCAGGTTTGGCCAATGCTATAAGCTTCCTGAAAGGGAGCTTAGGCCCATTTTGGCACTTAGGCCAACTGTTTAGGCCCATCCTACCTGTGAAGCTCTATTTTCACATATAAGTGCAGGTATACACAACAAGCAGGGGAAAAGGGAAGCTTTTGGTCAATGTAAGCTCTTTCTCAGAGCATTACCGACACCTGACGAGCAGCACAAAAAGCGTTACGTATTCTAGACCAACGAAAATACAATACCACAGCCTTGAGATAAGCCCTTCAGGAAGATGGGGGTCCTGACTGGCAGAGCAGTCATCTTGGTACAGGAAGGTGCGCATGTGTGCACGGCGTAAGTGAACAGTGGCCAGAACACCAGGCTGCCAAGAGCACAGAGGGCATCTTGGACTGACAGTCAACAACACAAACCAAGCACCCACTCCTAGAGCAGCTGAAAGATTTTTAAAAGCTGGAAACACTCCAGCAGCTCAGTAGTTAATACTGTCAAGTATGGAGCAGAGCACAGGAGACATTTTTTGTGATCATGAAGGTGCTATTAAGAGAGGAAGAGGATTAAACAGTGAGGGATTGTGAATTTCTGTAGTTCATCTCAGCAAGGGGACCAGAAAGAACAGTGCAACTTGTGAGTTGTGAATTACTGTCTAGTAATTCAGGTTTTTATGAGAGGCAAAGAACGATGTCGGGCATAGGAACCTGGCTCACAGGTCACGAGAAAGAAAAGTTAGAGCTAGAAACTGAGAAACAAACTAAATGACAGCCACAGAACGGTAACAGAGAGGGGAGCGGGCAGCCAGCAGGAAGGTGGAGTGGTCTGGCTACAGGTCCAGGAGCATGCTTAAGACTGCGCTGGATGAGCCACTCTCTATCACGGGGCAAAGAACGAGCAGTATGAGCGTGCTGAGCACAGCGCTCGAGAGACCCTCCGCACGCTGACGGCTTTCCTACGGCTATAGGTAAAGGCAAGAGAGCCACGCGTGCTCCTTCGTCCTGGCTACAGAAAGAAGGGTTTTACAGCAGAGCTGTGACAGCCACTCAACTCTTGATCCCCCTGCTAGCACATCCCAGCTTCCCTCCCGTTCTTCCAGCCAAAGAGAGGCTGTGCAGGTAGCTGGGCACGAAGAGAAGTAATGCACACAAGAGCAAAGCTGTGTGAAGGAAAGGGGAGCAGGGGAATCAAGGGGAAAGCGTAAGAAGGGTGGGAAGGAGCTAGCCATCAGCTGAGCAAAGGGAGAGGCAGAGGGAACACAGCGGGAACCAAAAAGATGGTGAGATTTGAGAGAAAGAAAGAAACAGCAGACAAGGGACTTTTCAAATGTGCCTGCAGAGAAGAGATCAAGTGGCCATTGATAAAGAACAGAAACCTTGCAAAACAGTTGCTGTTAAAACAGCGCTGCAAAAAGTTCAACGCTGCGGCTCTAGACAACAAAGAGACTGCGCTCTATTCTGACCGTGCTCTCAAAAATGCAGAGTGGGAGGAAGAGGGGAGGGGAAAAAAAAAAAAAAGGAAGATCACAGAAAAATAAGTGAACTAAGAGAGAAATAGGAGTGACCCTCGCATTTTAGTGAGAACTTAAAAGGGAATACCAAGGTGACCTGGCAATGACAGAAAAATGGCAGAAAAACAAAAGACTGGCCGGCCCTTACAGGATCTCATATGAAGAGGACTAACAATTAGTGTCCATTGACATGGGCTTATGGAAGCAGATCTTGCCAATCCAACTCAGCATCTGCTCTTAAAGATACTATGATTTTGCCTGATAAAACTAAGCATGCTGATGTAACAGATTTAGGTAAGGTATGTAACTTGCCYATACATATATTATATATAACTTACATATACAAGACAGCACTTTGCTTAAGAAGTTAAACTTTCAAGACATGCTGAATAGATTAAAGAACAGCCAGCTACCAGTCATGGGATGAAACTGAACAAAGAATCACATGGGAAGATGTGTTTATATGCACTCTTGAAGGACTGGCTCCAGATGACACTGTAACATTTTTATCAAAGAGCCAGAATAAAACAAAATTTCTGTGAGAAAATTATAGACAGAGGGAGTGGTGAATAATGACCGTGATAGGTCTTGCAGATCACTTGATGAACTTGGGGGAGCGAGCAGGGGCTGCTCAGAGAGGTATGGCCACCAAGGAAAACGTGCGCACAGTCTTGGACCATGGCAGAAAACCAGCCAGTGGATCCGAACGCTCTGTGAGATGGTCCTGGAACCACAGGCCAGAAGCACACCATGTGTCCTTTTATTTAGACTGCTTTCACTTAGAGCGTAAATTAGCTGGCCATGAAACAGCAGCCCTGATGCACCTGCGGAGAACAGCGATAGCTGCTACGTCCTCACTTGTACGACAGGGATCGAGCTGACCAGCCCGGCCCAAAGGCAGTCGGGGCAGATTGCTGCCGGGACACAGGGCTCCGCCCGGCAGAACTGTTCCAGGCAGGTTCCAGGCCAGCACCTTGGTTGAGACCTAGACGTGACAGCGATGCTCTCCCACATAACGGCTTGACTAGTAAGCAAGGCAGTGCACTGAGCATGCCTCACCAGTGCGAGGAGGAGAAAAGCTAGGAGAACTGCAGGAATATCTCATCCCAAATCAGAAACTACAGGACAGGGACAGCAGATCCGGTGGGCTGCTGACACGACTGCTGGTCATCGCAGAGGGCAGCTGCAATCTCCTCCAGTTTATCTTCCAACCTGCAGTCGTTCCTGCCTGCCCAACCTGGACCAGCATAATGGTGCTGGCATCTCTTTCTCATCTCCTTTTGACACTCTGGGGCACTGAACTGCATCATCCAGAGTGTATGACAGACGCACAGGTTGGTCATCTGCACGCAAGCCATGCAGCTCTTCAGAGGCTTCCCCAATAGTCTTACAGAAATGCTAAACAGGAATGGGGTGGGTAAAAGCCTGCATCACTTGTACCAGGTAACTGTTCCGGCAGAAGAACACTGGCCACAGCTACCTGCTGAGATCAGAAAGGGAGAAGAGAGCGACCAAAGGGCACCCCCTTCCCTGCCCAGCGGGGTCTGCAGATGAGGCAGCAGCTCTGTGCAATCTGTGCCACTGGAAGCAGCTGACAGATCTAATAATACCAGTGTGGACACCTGATCACCCACCAGACGGAAAAGATGACCAAACGTTGCAATCCTTCTGCCACAGCTAGGGACAAGGGATTTTCTTCACAGCAACAAGTAGCTTGATCTGAGAAAGCCACCGACAGCGTTGCAGCCTTGGCCCCAGTACATCCCCTGTAAGCAGGCAGGGCACGGGGCTGGAGCACAGCCTGAAGGAAGATGCTTTCCACAAGCCTGGCAGCACCACGCAAAGCAATGCAATAGAAAGATCTTGCTCTGTCACCGCAGAAGCAGGAAGCCAGCCCAAATATGAAAAGGTTTGGCAGTTAAACAAGCCATTTCTTTGAAACAGAGATGCTGAGATTAAATAGTGATCCGGGAATGTCCGATGTGCCTGACTGTAGCTACCCAAAGACAAATTACTGTAAGAGAATTTGTAGGTGCCACAGAAGACAAAAAACCTTTGCTGCTTCCCGTGCAGCTCCAGCACAGATGTCACAAAAGACATTTCTGCTGCAAACTGATGAGGCTTCACACAGGACCCTCTTGCCAGTCTTGCAGACTTCTCTCTTCACCGGCTGCAGCTCACCCTCAAATCGGGCCATCCTCTGTGCGCAGCGCTGGTCATGACAGTACCCTGTCTCCCTTGCTGAGGATACAAAGGTGCTCACCTAGACTTTTAACCAAAACATCTAGAAAAACAAGATCCTCCTTCAGAGTCCTCTGGCTGTGGAGGATGATCCATCAAAACAAGTCCTCAGATCTAATAGGTATGTGTCCCTTTGGTGCACAGGAGCAGCTATCGGCCCAGCACACAGACCTCAGGTCTAGCTGCTTGCACAGCAGTCCCCCTGAGATCTAATGGGTTTTATAAGCTGAGTCAGTAACTCAAAGCACATTGCTGCCACAGCGGCCAGAGAAACTGAACTGGCTCAAGGAATTAATCTTCTACCTCCAGACAGATGTACTAAAATATTCCGTCTCGGCACTTCTGGACCTGTCACAGCAAGAAACCCACCAAGTTTTTCTCACTGACAAAGCCCTTGTGAGCGTGCAACAGAGCAGCTCTACTCCACTCCAGGTCCTGACGCGCACACTGAGTGGGCTCTGCGTACCAGGGCCAGCTGCGGCAAGGGAGCCTTTCTTCAGTTTAGCCTGGGTGCAACCAGCGTAATTATCCGGTGGACGCTAATGGTTCCTTTCAGCTCATTATGTAACATACTGCTGGATTTTGTCACTCTTATGCCAAAATCAGCCCACTCCCCACATTCTATCAAGGTCTTGTCTTCATTAAATATCAAGCATCCTCCCTCTGAGGGCAGGGAGGAGGGCATTAGCAGCAGCACTGAAGAGCCAGCTAATTACGAAAGCTCATTTAGACACCTCAATCCTGCTTGGTGCTCCTCATCAAGGTCCTTCCCTGACAGTTCCACTAGGGATCAAAGGATTCAGCCCCATGATACTCCTAGCCTGTGGCATGGAATTAGGGAGGAGAACAGCTATCAAAGAGACACCAGTTGCAACCGAGTAACAGTGACTCCCAGGACGGACCATGAAGTTCTCAGAGCAAAAGACTTCCCCGCTCCTTTTACAGCCACTTGCTGCTTTTCTTCGATGGTCCCTCACCTACTACGGCGTTGTCTCAAAATCAAAATTTCCCTCACTTCTGCAGTTAGTTATACACATAAATTTACGCTCTTATTACAGCTGTATAGAGAAGCAACAGGCAATCCACTAGCATAAAATATTCCCAAAACCACTCATGCCCACCTGGGCATCAGAAGTGACTAAAAGCCTCAAAATATGTCAGCAATGAAGCAGGTGCTCAGGGCTGTACAGTTTCCTAAGCAGACCTACAGCAAACGGTCCTGGTTGCCCTCACCTGTAACAAGCATTTGAGACAACATTTCCAGCAAAATGGTAAAAGTTGGGAAGTGCTCTTTGAAGCACAAAACTGATCTGCAAAGCACTAAAACAGAATGTATTTTCGAAAGATGCAAGCAGCCAGAAAACAAACAATTTTGTTCAAGCAAGAGAAGGACGAGTGCACGAGTACAACATAGCACAGTAAGGTAAGTGTGAGGAACTGCCACACAGGCTCTTCTCCTCACCAAGGTGGGCAAGACCACAGGACTATCTCCCCAGGGGGAGGAAGGAAGCCTGTTGCTTGTAACTTCCAGACAAGGCTCTACACGCTCCAAGGTGCATTTTAAACTGCAATAGGAGTCCTGGTGCCGACAGTTTTAGGGCAGCAGGGAAAAGAAAACCCACCAAATACAATTTCCACTTCTTCACACTTCCCTGAGAAGCGGGACAGAGGAGAAGCAGAGGTACAAAAGCAGGCCCTGGTACCCATGGGTGTGGAGTGCCTTCAGCTGTCAGGGACTTCAAAAGCTTCAGGGGCTGAACACAGTTACGCACATATAACCATGATACATAACCAACAATGAATCCAGGATCACATCTTCCATGTCTCCAGCGTGAAACACACTGTAAAACTCTCAAAGTCTCCATGAATCATTTTTTTTAATGTTTTCTAGAGGAGCAGCATCCAGCTAAGTAATGCCAAAGCCTCAGCTGCATTTCCTGCTTAATGTGACGCAGATGCAGTAGTAAGAAGGTCTACAGGAGGCTAGAGTAAAATATATAATGTGTAGCACTGAACTCAGTGAAAAAGTAAATATCTGGAGGATTCTCCACAGTGCGTACTTTTATGTTATAAAAAGAGACCGCTTTCATTTGCAAGAGAGCATGTGGAGTTTTCAGGATGACTGAAAGACCATGCAGAAAGGTGAAAGCATACATGGGAAAGTTCAGGTCTCGGAGCATATTTCTGCACGGCTAGATGCCCCTGCCAAAACCCACATCTTATTCAGTTTTAAAAGCAGGAGTCACATTCAGATGAAATATGGAACAAAGTCAATTTATCTCGGCATTTCAGGCAAGGCTGGCTCCAGAGTACCTAAGACCCAGCTGGAATCTCACTGAGTATGACTTCTCTATCTCCAGGAGCAAAGGCCTGAATATGACATGTGAAGACAAGAACAGGCAGCAGCCTCAGGGCAGAAACCTAGGCAAGAAAAAGGCCTCCAGAGATACAGGTTCCTAGATCAAATCCTTTTAAGTGCATGTACATGCACAAATTCATCCTACCTCATCTTCGCAAGGGCGAAAGTAGATCCCACTCCAAGATCTGATGTATATTTAGATACATACACACCATTTGAATATAAAACAAAGTTTAGAGTCAAATAACAAATAAACTAGCTAACAACTAATATCACAGAATCCCTATGGATTGGAATACTATGCCAAAACAGGAAAATTAAAAATTTAAGACCAGAATGTTAAATGCCACCCTGAGACAATGACAGGGAGGCAGAATGCTAAGGCAGATCAGAAGGCAAGACGACCAAGAACAGGGCAAGAGAGATCCACTGCTCTGCATAACTGGAAAAAAATTACAACAGAGCTTGCTGTATTCAAATTAAACACCCTGGTAGGAGCAAAAAGAAAACCTCATTATGATAATGTTGACCTCTGAAAAGGGGAGCTATGTGTAAATGAAGACACTTATTACAAGGAAATGAACAACTAAAAGGATAAAGCCTGTGTAGATAGCAAGAGAGATTGATCAGAAACACCATACTGGAGGTGCAGAGTACCTGTATATCATCCTCCAAGATTTGGGAGCAGGGAGGGCAGGGCAAGTAAAAAGGCAACTGGGGAAGGCAAAAAACCAGCAGCATCTTTCAAAAACTGGAATTCTTGTCCACAGGGAGAAAACATAAAAGAAAAACTGATGAGTGAAATCAAAAGCTAAATATGAAAAAAAAACCATCCCAAAACAAAACCCCACCCTTTTTCAAGCAGCACAATAATAAGAGTTTAAGGCTGATAGATGAGCAAGGTGTAAAAGAAAAGTTAAATTCATTTTTTGGACTGGCAGCTAATAAAGCTTAGAGAGGTTCCCACCCTAAAACATTCTTTTACATGGGACAGACCTGAGGAATTGTTTGAAACTAAAGAACTAATGCATCAATAAAATCATACAAAACTAGGGACGGGCAAAAGTTAATCTTCAGAGTCAGGTTCAACTATATTTGTATCCTTCCTGATAAGGTTTGTCTAGGAAGAGCTGTAGAGATTCAGTCACTGGAAATCTAAAACACCAGTTAGAAAATAATGCCAGTGCTTTGCCATTCTGATTAATGCCTTTCCCTAATGTCTACGTTGAATCTTTCCTATTGTATTTTATAAAAACCACACACATTACTTCATGTCCTACGCCAATGGGAATGTCGTAAGAGCGTCAAAAGTCTTTCTAAAACCCAACACATGAAATAGACCTTCCTGTTAGCTGAGAAGCTAACACACTGATCTTGAAGAATAGATAAGTTTGATAGTATTAATTCTTGACCAGTTTTTGCTAGCTGCTACTTATCTTCATATCTACTAGATGCTTACAAATGGTTTCTGAATTCTTGCAAGAAATAACATTAAGTTGGATAGTTGCAAYATCCCTATATCCTTTTTCCTTTGTCCTTCTCTGCCTTTCAAACCCAGCCCATCATCCCAATGTTCTCAAAGACAATCTTCAGGATATCAGCAGCTGCTCCACCCAGGTCTCTGCATACTCTAAGATGAAGTTCAGGAGGAAACTGATTTCAAAACGTTCAATCTAAATGCTTCAGACTGAGACCATATCTTCTGAAGAACTACTAGTCAGCCACCTACTCAGGCTGACCTTTTTAATAATGACTATTGCTAAAAAAGGTCTTAAACTCTTATTTACAAATGGGCATATGTAGAAACTCAGTTCTAAAGGAAAATGAGAAATCATGAACTGCAGTACGTAACTGTCCACTTTAATCTGCTCCATTATCAGAGAAACGAAAGGCATACGTATCATACCAAAAAATAAATTAAGCCTCGGAGAGTGGTGGAAACTAGGTTCATAACACTACAGACTAGCATATCTGGTATGTGAGTGCAGCAAACAGTAGACATTGTAATAAATAGGATTAGCATATACATGGATACGTATGGTAGAATGGGCAGGAGTTAAATATACAGCAGAGAATATCATAAACTGGTCAATGTTTTTTCAAAGAGTCAATGAGCAGGAGAAAATAGGTAGTTTAGTTGATCTACTCCATATAGATTTTCAAAAAGCTTTCAAATAAATCACCAAATGTTTTACATACTAAGCTGCCATGGGAAAAGAAGTAAGGTTTGATAGAAGCAGACAGTTTTTAAAATGGAGGATGGCTACTGGGAGCGTTCCTTGAAGACTTAAGTTGTTCAACATCTACATAAATAATCTGGAAAAGAAGTGATGGATCATTCAGAATGATCAAAACTAAAATAATTTGCAAAATTTTACAGCAGAATCTTGTGCTTTTGCATAATATTGGCAGATGAAATTCCTCACTGACAAAGACAAGAACATAAAACAAGAAAAGACAACCTATCTCCATATGCACATTGGAGGTACTCAAAGCCATCTATTACCACTTAGGAAAGACCTGGAAGAAACTGGGGACAGAGTTCTAAAAATGTCAGCTTACAGTTTATTTGTATCAAAACAGCTAACACGTTGTTAGGAATTGTTAGGAAAGGAACTGAGAGCAAAGCAGAAAACACTTATGTCAATAAATTCACAGTATATCTGTAACTTGAAAGCTATAGGCAGTTCTAGTCAGCCTAACTAAAAGCACGTTGCAGAGCTAGCCTATGTCCAAAAAACCCAAGGACAAAAATAGTCAGAGCTGTGGCACAATATAATGTTTGGAATCCGTGGCTATATCCAACAACAGTAGTCTAATGAGCTCCATGGCCCATGCATTTCATCACCTATGGTAAAAATTACTAGAACGACCTGTGCCGCAATTTTGGCATGTTAGTTAGCACTTTCATAATTTCTGGACACAGTTCAGGATCTGGTAGAAACCAGGGACCAAAGTCAGTTTGGATGCAGCCACACTATGTTAAATGCTAAGACAGTTTAAAAGCATCAGTGTGGCCAGACTGTGCCAAYTGACCTCAGGACCAGAAAATGGGTGCTGCTGTTATTTAATAATACAGATTTCAGCTGTATGACCAGAGACAAGTCTAGGACTCTTCTGACTGGAAGAAAGGACATGGAGTCCAAAATTATGAAAGTGAGAAGTGCTAACGGAGTGATTATTTGCTACTTTCTCATAAGTGTTGGGGATATAGCAGTGACATTACCAGGCAGCAGATTTAGACTGAAGTCTTTTTTCAAACAATAAAGTTCTATACAAAACGTCCTACGCAAATAATCACCAAACATATAAACCTGATTTAAAATGCAATTAGACACATTCATGAAGAGTTAGTTCATCAAGACGACTTGAGCATGTCTATAAGATCAAACTGCTGCAACCTCTAGCTCGGGGAGCCCCTAAGTGGGAAATGGAAGCTGGGAAGGTATGTCAGGGAATGGATCTGCCTGTTCACTCTTTCCTTGGGCAACCAGTACTGGCAACCACCAGAACATACTGACTGGAGTCAGACCTTTGGTCCAGTCTCATGTAGTTTTTCTTACTGCCAGTCTTCTGTGACTATCCTGTCTAGCTTATTCACCAAGAAAATAGTAATTCTTAAAAGCTTTAGAAGATGGAATGAAATCTCATTTCAATTTTGTATCAATCCATGACCTTCCTTCTAGAAACCCTAAGAAACTTTCAGAACTTTAGTCAATGATATCTATCAAAGAAAATGCTTCCCAAGAAGGAGTAAGATTTCTAATGATAGATAGGTGCTTGCCCCAGCAGCCACTGAGCAGCCTAGAAGAGCCACACTGAAGGACTCTGGAGAGAACAGTGGATGCAGTTACCTCCGTGTCCATCGTAGACTGAGAACATCGCTGTTTCACTGTCCAGCTCGGGTATGCAGTTGTGTGCATCCTGAAAGAGAGAGCAAAAGTCTGAAATGACATGGATTGCACTAGACCCCCGCAGAGAAGTGGGAGAAAGGATCAGGGAGGCTATGAGCACTGACATAGGGATTCTGAGATCTGGAAGGAGAGCAAGAACAGTAAAAAAGCCTCCTCTCATATTCTCAAAAGCTTACCCGGCGAGCACTCATCTTCAAAGCGGGGTCACGGATCTTTAACCTTATGGTCCGCTCTGTGCTACAGCAGTAACGCAGCCTTGTCACCATGAGACTGTACTGGAGACCCCTTCAGATCATCAGTACAGCCATCTAGATATGGCCAAGCTTGAGCCAGAATCAAATCCTTCTGCTCACGGTACTTGTAATGCCTGCGTTACTGTAGTAGCTCACAGTCCTTAAAGAACACGAGGCAGCAAGCTGTGCTCTATCGCACAAACTGGTACCCAGGCTGAGGGCTGTCTAGGCGAGCATAACTACAGAAATACAAGTTATACTGGTACCGATACACTGGCAACTTCCCCCATACAGACAAATGCAACTGGCTCGGGGTCACCCATGGAGTCTGGCCATTCCCACAGACACTCTCTTCCCCAGTCCTTGCCAAACAAGAGCCATGCAAACTGAAAAGCTACTCTCATGCACTGACGAAGCCAGAAGGTCAAATATGGAGCCTCCTGACCTCGTGCCTTCAACCAACTGTAGCTTTGCCTTTGCTTGTCCTGGTGAATATGGTCACAAACGGCAACAGTTGGCTATCTGAACAGCCCGACGAAAGGCAGCCTTGCAGGACACAGGATTACCACATCCAGTGAGAACAAACAACTGGGCTGGAAAACCTTCTCTTGGGACAAAGGCTCCTTCGTGCTCTTCTTGCCATGTGGGATGCTCCAGGAAGGCTCTGGGCCTCAGGCACAGCTACCTGACAAGCAAGGCAAAGAGCCTGGCTTCTCTCAAGTGTCTTTCAAGCAGTGAAGCAAAGGACAAGCAACCAGTCAACTAACAGTGCAAACCCCAAAGTACAAACCCAGGTATTACTTCCTAAGGTAAGACATACACCTTGGTTCTGGCAACTGTCCAGAAACCCTGAGAATCTCTGGGRGCAAACTGGAGGGAAGGTGTGTCCCTGGGGCATTTTGGGCTTAAATACCAAACTGCATCCAGCCTTTCCCTGTGCATGCTCCCAAACTATGAAGATCAACAACATATAAGCTATATACACAGAGCAACCTTTCTCTCCACAAGGTCTCACAAGAACAGCAGACTTTGTAGAAGGCACCACCCAGATTTTACAGCCAGGTGCCTCACCTCTTTCACCCTATGGGTAAGCAAACCAAACTTGGCTATTGCAATGCAAAGCCTAGAACTGATGGATGGACTGAATCGTTCTCTTAAACCCTCCCCCTGCCCAGCTAATGTCCTAATATTCCTTAAAGTTCAAGCCCTAACCTACCAACTTATAGCCAGACCGCACCCTGCATGCTTTTGCTCAAGAACAATCATGTGATATTTCAAACAACGTGATCTAGTCTCTTTGCCGTGGTTCATCACCTTAAAGTTAAATGTGCTAGAGTTGTCCCAAAACACTGTGCTTACTCCAGGACAGCTGGCTTAAAGATTTGGATGTGTCCATATAGCCAGCCATAACCCAAGATTTCTATATACACACACAGAGCTACACTTGCTGCACTGTTGAGCCAAGCAACCGTTGAGCTCTTCTACTTTTTTATCATAGGACTCCTTGGATAAGAGCTCTTCGCCCTCTGGAGTCCCACAATCTTATAAGAAGAGGACTCCATTCCCCTGCAATTTCTATCAAGTGCTAAGGAAAACAGAAGAAGAGAGGTTCTGGGTTTATGCAGCACTTAGTGCAATGAAACTCCTGGCACTGTAATGAAAACAGCGTCTGAACAGGCAAATTACAACCTTAGATCAAAATGGAAAAAAAAAAAAGAAAAAAACAGACTCTGAATTACGCTGTAGGAAATTTAACCAGAGAGCTCACTGGAGATAGCGAATGAAAATAAGAATAAGCAAAGAATCAGCATTTTTATGCTCACTGTTCAGAGCATTTACAGAAGATAGTGAGATGGCAAAACCACAACAAAGTACCTGGGATAAGACCCAGGTGACTAAAGAGCAGTTTAATTAGAGCAAATAATGCAAATGCTGCTGGGGAGGAAACCCAATATTGGCAGCAAAAACGGTCTCTCTACTCCATTTGTGGAGCACCCACCGCAACCTGTCCTGACCCCGGACCAGGGCGCTGCAGCCAAGGAGGGCGGACAAACAAGGCCAGCACGTGTTGGCAGGAGGCAGCTCAGCCCCCTTCTGCACACAGGGCTTGCTCCACGCTGCTCGGAGCAGGAGTGCTAGCGGCTCCGCAAGCCGGGCTGCACACCAGTCCCTGGCGTTTTCCACACTAAGAGCAGTTCAGAGAGCATGTGGTTGACCACTGAGACCACCTTGTGCTGCCAGCACAAGAGTCTGTCAATCACAAGGCTCCATCCCTGCTTCCAGGCCTGGTAAGCTGTCCGCAGCGATGGTCCTCCAAGTAACCGTGATCTCGTGCTCTTCAAACTGAGCAAGAGCTCACAAAGCCTGGATGCCAGCTTCCTGCTATCAAGCCTTCCCCTCAAGGGTGGCATGATCCTCGGTGTCCCCCAGCTACCTCAGTGTACTGAAAAACTATGTTTGAAATGTCAAACATCAAATTCAGCTGAAATTAGCAAACAAGCTAAAACTGACAGTTAATTTGACAAATCTCCATATTTTGAACCAAATTCTTGCATTTTTTGAAGCAAGGACTTTTTTTCTGAGCCCAGGAGCGAAATGAAGCTGCACACAGGGGTTGTTGGTGTCTTATCTTGGAGATACGGTCAGAACAGCACCCAAGAGCTCAGAGAGGCCCCATCCAACTACCTCCAAAGTGCCTCCTGCACCTTTCACTGTATCCCAGAGCACTCCTCTCTGTACCATAAAGCCGTCTTCAGCTTTTTCTCTTTCCTTATTTGCTCATAGTACCTAACACTATTTTTTTTTATATCCTTATCCTTTGGGTCCCTTATCTGCCCAAAACATTTCCTTATTCACGAAGCAACCTCTCTGGACTAAGAACGGATTTTTATTACAGTATTTCTTCAGAGCCCTGTATACCTACCTCACTTGGGGGCTCCTAAACGAAAGGCAACAGACAACTCCTTTACACAGATTTCTGGTACCTAAAAATGCTCGTGTCCTACCACTTGTACACCCTCTGACTGGCTTCACTAACATAACGCATAACTAAAGCCCTAAGTGTAAACATTTGCTCAGAACTTTCTCCAAGCCTTACAGAGAAGAGCAAAAGTACCATTAAACATGAAGAAAAGGAAAAAACACAAGACATGACACACATAGCACTGGAATGCAAGAAAACGCAACAGAACTGTCAAATTCTGCTCAGCTGCATGTGAAACAATACATGTTTCTCTCCCATCACAGATTTAGAAGCAATTTGCAGCAGGTTCAACTTGTAACACAAGCGCTCCTGCTGTCTTCTCATTTCTTGTGATAACGCAGCTAAACTATGCCTACACCAATATCCTCAGTATTGCTTCTGCCAACAGGGAGATAAGCCAAAGGTGTTGGCCAGTGCAGAAAACACAGCTGCAAGCTCTGGGCCTCATCCAATTTCCGTAAAGGTCAACAGCAGCAAGAACAGACTTCAAAGAAGTGAAATTATGAGCCAATGTCCCACCTGAGGGAGGGCTACTTTAGCCCACCAGCATTATAAATAGGGGCAACTCTCTGCTCTCCCTCATCCAAGCCTTTCTCCTTAAAACACTTTCAGCCTCTGTGCACCAAGGATATCAGAATGCTGCCTGCATTCAGCCTCCTACGCGAGCTAATCGCCTTGCAGAGATTTTTCTGCACATCACTTCAGTGTTCCAGTAACGTCTCTGTGCCACCATTTCACCCCTCCAGAGGTCACCAGGATGGACCAGCTGAGACACTATCAGTCACAGTCAGCTAAGCACACGTATACTCTGAGTGTATCTTAAGAGCACAATTACCAATTCTCCTGCCTCTTCTACCCTGGAAACTAGAGCCCACAGTTTCACAAAGCTCTGATACACACAGAAAAGAGGAAACACCTGGTTGCTGTTTTGTCACCAGCAGGACTGCTCTAACATTTCTATAGCAGTAAAGTATCTGATAGTGTGGCTCATGAAACCATATTTGCAAAATATCAATCCCCGACAGTCTGAGTGGGACGTCCTCTCCAAACTAGCCAAAGGGCTACAAACAAGAGAGCTGCTTTACCATGTTCACAGAAGACATACCCTGGGAGGGGGGGGAGCTGCAGGGACCAATATTAATCCTTATCTAATTTAGCTTGTTTGCTGGCTGCCTAGAAGTGAAAATAAACCAGCATATTAATGGTACTCACAGAGGGTGTTAAATTCAAAGAACGAGCAACTGCTGCAAGGCAGAGAAGTAGTCCCAGCAGCTCGATATTGCCCTCATACACGCAGCTTTACAAAGTAGTTCCAACAGACCCCCCCACCCGGAGGAGTGTGGGCAAACACATGGCTCCTGCAGCCAGATATTTATCTTGCAATAATTCATTTGCCCCATAACGTGCCTAGCTGATAGGATGGTAAAGCCAGGCCTGGCTACAGGAGACTGAGAGCAGCAATGAAAATTCCTCCAATAACTTTGCCTAGAAAAAAAAAAAATAAAAAACGGGAGAGAGAGAATAGAGAGAGACTGACACTTCATTTTTGCCTGGAAAGAAAAGCAGGGATTTTGCCTGAGGATTTTTCATTTGTTTTTATCCGGCGCTTCATCCCAAGCACCGAACTGTCCTTTCTGCCGCTTTTGAACCCAAGTCTCTCACTCCCTGCCGGGATTTCTCGGGCCGCACGTGCCGGCCGAGCCCCCGACGAGAAACCGCGCGGAGCCCTCACGAAGCGGGGCGACTCTCCAGCGGGTCACCGTGGGAGCCGGGACAAGCGACAGCCTACGGGCATTGCGGCCAGGCCACGGTAGCACCGGGAGAGGCAGCCCCTCCCCGCTCCGACGGCGCGGGCGGGCAGCCTCAGCGCCCCGCGCCCGCGGGAGGGAGGGACCGCCCGCCCCCCGTCCCTCCGGCGGGGCCGCCGCGCCGCCCGCCTGACGGCGCAGGGCAGCGAGAAAGGCCCGGGGGAGAAGGAAGCCTCCCCGCCAGGCTGGCGGCTGGAGCCGCAGCCCCGGGGACTCCGCGGCAGCCCGCGCCCGGCACCACCGGGCCCCCCGGGGCCCGCGCCCGGTGCCCCGCTCACCTCCATGGAGACGCGCCAGCCCTGCATGGCGCTGAAGCCGAAATGGAGCGGGCGCGGCCCGAGCCCGGCCCCGTCCCCCGAGCTCTTCACCGTGTTGGGCTGCGACAGGTAGGCGCCCATGGCGCCGCGGCGGCCTCCGCCGGCGGACCCGGGCCCCGGCGCGGCGGCCCTGCGCGGAGGGGCGGCGGCGGGTGCGGCGGCAGCCGGGCCGCGCGGGGCCGGACCGGACCGGGCGGCACCGGGGGGCGCGAGCGGCCCAGCGCGGGCGGCGAGGCAGCGCGGGCGGCGGAACCACCCACCAGCGAGCCGCCGAGCGGAAGTCGCGCGGCCGGAAGCGCGGGCTATAGAGTCGCCGCGGGGGGACGGCGCTCAGCCCGCGCGGCCGCGGCACAGGGGCCGGAAGCGCCTACCATAGAGACGAGCGGCGGCTAGCGCGGCACAGGGGCCAGGCGCGCGCTCCGCTCGGCGGCCTCGGGCCCGCGGGGCTCGGCCGCCGCTCACCCCCGCCAGCCTGTCAGCGGTGCGCGGGCCCCGCCCGGGACCGCCCACCACGGCCCGCCTCTGGCTGCGAGCTGCCCTACAGCTCCCTCCTCCTCCCGGTGCCGCGGCCTCCCCCGGCCCGGCGCGGCCGCACTCCGCGGCAGCCCCTCGGAGGCCGGCTCGCCCTGCCGCCCCGGGGAGACGAAGGCGGTGGCCGCCGCAGGCAGCCGCGCCTCGAGCACGCTCATCGTACGGTGGGGAGGGGGACAGGGCGCTTGGGACCGGCGGCACCACCGCCTGCCCGTGGCGTGGGGCGGCCCCACGCTCACCCGCCCGGCTGGAGCGGCGCACCCCCCTCGCCCGCCCGGGGCCCTGCCGCCCCTCACACACTGCGGGGCCGGGCGCACCCCCACCGCCTTGTGTAAACTCAGTCCCGCCCACCGACCAATCAGCGGAGGATGACGGCCCCCCTCCCRGGCTCTCATTGGCTATCACTCTAGGCCAAGTCGCCCCGCCCTCCCCGCCCCGCTCCATGGCCCTTCGCACACTAAGCGCCTGGGCGCCCCCTATCAYGTTATATAGATAGAGCCCCGCCCATCGGCCAATTCGTGGAGGCTGACGGCACACTCCTGGGCTCTGATTGGCCGTCGGGTGGGAAGCTCCGCCCCGGACGGCGCGTTACGCAGCGCGGCGGTTAGCGGCGGCGGCCCGTCGGCGGAGTAGCGACGCGCTTGGGGACYGGGAGGTGCCGGGCGAGCCCGGTAAGTGTGCGGCCCCCGCTCCCCCATCCCCGTGCTGCCCTCCGCCTCGGGCCGGAACCGGCTCGGTCGGGCGCCGCCAGCAGGCCCGGGGCGCGGCCCCGGCTGACAGGCCCGGCGGGCGCGGCCCGGTCCGGCCCGCCGAGCCTGCTCTGGTCTCAGGGCCCTCTCGCCTCGCCTCACGGCCCACGCCTCTGGCCCGCAGGTTGTGCGACCGCAGCATGTCGGAGGGCGAGTCCAAGCAGGTGCCGAGCAGCGGCTCCGACTCAAAGCCGGAGTCCGCGTCGTCCGGCCCGGGAATGACCTCAGTGTCTGCGCCGGTGACTTCCGCGGCACCCCCGGAGGAGGAGGAGGAGGAGGAGGAGAGCGAGGACGAGTCCGAGATCCTCGAGGAGTCGCCGTGCGGCCGCTGGCAGAAGCGGCGCGAGGAGGTCGGTGCCGGGGGATCGGTTCCCGGGGCTGGATCGCCGGGGTGTGCGGGGGAGCCCTGACCGGGCCGGTGGGGCGTGGGACCCAGGCGGGCTCTTGTCCTGCCCTGCCGGCTGTCCTCTTTCCACCTGTCCCCGGGTCACTGCGGGCCCTAGTGGCTCGTCTTTTCTCGGGCTCGGGAACACCGAGGCCAGAGCACAGCCTGCTTTTCTCCCTGCATGTCCATTGTGCTGGAGGTTTTTCTGTACGGAGGGTGTCAAGGCCAGCTGTTGGTGCTGTGTTGAGCAGGGAGCATCTCCAGCACTCCTATGTGCCTCTCATTTCACAGATCTTTTGCTCTGGGAATAATGAAGAGCAATGACCAGATAGTTCTTGGTGCTCACTAGGGAGTGTGAAGTGAACAGTACCTGCTGCAGAGGCAGCCAGTTACCCAGTCTCATCAGCGTTTGAATTATGCCTTGGTTTTGGTTTGCCTTGAAATCTTCAATTAGGATAAAGCATAGCCAGTTCATGCAGACTTGTTTGTTGGCTTACTCAATTCGCATCCACTTCTTAGTGCATATATCAGAATTGTCCTGTATGAAGACACAAGCAGATTAGATCTTACTGGTTTGGATCTCTCCCTTTTTCCACTCTTTGCTGTGCTCTGTTTATCTTATTGAGGGCTATCTGCACAAACTGGTTTCTGCTTCATGTTGGCTCAGTGAAATCTGCTCTGACTGGGCAAGCTGTATAGCTGTGGTAGTTGCTGAAAGACAGAAAATGTTAACTCCAATGCTGCTGCACAAGTGCTGATGTAGCTTTTCTCAGCCAAGTCAGGGCTGAGCATAGAGATTTGTCTGCTTTATCCATTATTGTAGACACAGGGTAGTTCGAACTCTGGTGGTGGTGAAAGAGTCATTTATTGTGATGTAAATTTGGAGGTCAAAGTGAGGTCAAGGATTCCCCACAGCTCCTTACCTTTGCTTGCTTGAAAGCTGTCTTGGTTTTGTTAACATGAGCCAAATGCTAGCATGGTGTAGTAAGAATGTGCCTTTTCTGGTGAAGCTGTACAGTTTGGGTTGCAATGGGGAGGGTATCTGTATGAAGCTTTAATTCTATCCTCCACAATATCCTTACGATAACCTGAAGTGCTTTTTCCTATGATCTCTGCTGAATTGGCACACATTGAGGAACAAAGCTGATGTTCAGTTTGTGTAGTCTTTTCAATATGTTTTATTTAATACCGATTATTTTGACACAGAAAGATAAATTTCCTTCCGGGCTTTTCTGTACTCTCCTACGTAAATGTAAGATTTGGTAGGCTCTAGTATTTTCTTTGGATTTCAGTTTCCCCATCTGCAGACAAATTAAGGCCCAGACACTAAATCCTTAAAATTTTGGCATGGCTACATTACTCTCTTCTAGCTTGAGAATGAGAGTGGCTGGTTGGTTTGAAGGCAAGCCGCCTCTGTATGTCAGACGTGTGAGCTTCGTTCCACCTTACAGATAGAGGAATGACTGGTGAAGGCACAGAATGAATTGTTGACTGGCCTGGGGTAAACTCGGGGCCTCTGGTTCTCGAGCCTTCATCCACCGAGGTTGCACCGCCTCCCCGCAGGAAGTGCTGATTCGGTGCTGACTGATACTGGCTGCAGTTGCCCACGTGTGGGCCTTATGTCTCACATGTGTGTATGAAAAACACAGGCTTCTAGTGATCATGGAGCTAAATTAAGAGACAAAACAGAATTTTGCATGTAAATTTGTGGCTTGATTAGACCCAAGGTTGTGGAGTGGCATTCAGTCACTTTAACCATATGACATCATACTCTTTTTGCTGTCTTCAGCTCTTGGACTGATGTGTTCCTTGGAGATGCAGATGTTCCAGCATGGAATTTATTTTGGAATAACAGCTTTAGTTTCTGAGCATCTGAGTATACCAGAGTAAAGTGTGTCTTGTGCCAAGAGTGGTAAAGGGCTGTTAGCGTGCCATGAGGGCTCAGTCGACACTGATTATTCCGGTCAGTGCAGCCATGTAGACAGGCTCTCACTCACTGCCGCTCGGCAGGGAGGAGGTGTTACTCCATGGAAAAGGGACGTGCCGCCCCTTCCTCGGTGATGCAATCCTGATTCTTTATCTCAGCAATATCTTCTCTGGATGCTGAATTAGGCAGCTGCCTTGGAAGCAACGTAATGTGATAATCTGGAGAGAAAACAGCACGTGTGATTGCAGGCAGAGTAAGATTGTGTGCACTACGTGTAGTCTGCTATTCCCCAGATGTTATGTTCTTTACTTCTTGCTTTGAGTTGTGTACTTGTATGTACATTTGGAAGTGTAATAACCTCACTTTTTTTTAAATTATTTTTAATAGCTGTAGACTTTGCAATCAGCTTCCTAGAAGAGAGCTGACGTTGCACAGAGGCTGTGCGGAGGGGGCCCTGTGAACCCCAGGGAGCAGGCTGTCTCTGCGAACAGGAAGAGTGTACGTGCTCAGGCTATTTACGTAAATTAGCAGATCTCAGCAGAAGGAGCCGCAGTGCCATTCCCGAGCACGTCTGCCTCTCGCCACTCCTCTGCGGCAGGTTCTGGGCACAAAATGGTCGTGGGGCGGCAGAACTGCCTGCGGTGGCTGTGCCAGTCCCGCTGCTTCCCTGCTGCCCTCTCCGAGGCGCTCAGAGGCCTTTCTCCGCCCGGGGGCAGCCGTCCCGCCGCCCTCCCGAGCGCCCGGAGCGGAGCGCGCCCCGCCGCCGGCCCCGCCGGGCTGCGGGAGGCCGCGGGACGGGCACCGGCCGGGCGCCGCTGGCGGGGCGGGGCAGCTCCCCGAAGGACGGCTGCTCTAGCCAATGGCAGGGGGCGGGGAGCGTTACATCACCAGCGCCAGCTCCCATAGGCTGCTCGCCGCCTTGGCCACGCCCAGCGACGCCTTGGCGTCGGCGTCGGCACCGCCGGTGCTCGGCTCCCGGCTGTGGCTCGGTGCCTTTGCCGGCCGGGGCCGGGGGAGCGGGTCCCGGGGCCGGGGGAGCAATCGAGCGGGAGCTGCTGGGACGCTGCCTACTCTGTGCGGGGCTTCTGCCCGGAGCCCCCGTTGCTCGCTCCGTCTTTGTTCCGCTGCAGTGATCCGAGTCACACGGGAGCTCAGCAGCCCTGACCGGGTTCTCCAGCACACGGGGCGTTTGCTAGAGTCGGGCTTAGTCTGCTCGGTTTGTGTCCAGAGCAAGTTAGCAGGTCAGCAGAGGCTGTCTTGGGGGGAGGGGGTGGCGGGGGGTTCAGTTGTTAGCGCAGTCAAGTTAGCTGGGTTGTGAATTACTTGGTCATATTTTAGCTACAGCAGCCTAGACTAAACTGTATCAACTGATGTAACTTAAAAGCTGTTGGTTCACAAGGAGAAAATAACACCGGGCGCAAGTCTAAACTGGGYGGTGAGTGGCTGGAGAGCAGCCCTGCAGAAGGGACCTGGGGGTGCTGGTGGGCAGCAGGCTCAGTAGGAGCCAGCGCTGTGCCCTGGCAGCCYGGAGGGCAAACCGCGTCCTGGGGTGCGGATCAAACACGGCACGACYGGCCGGTCAAGAGAGGGGCTTGTCCCGCTGTGTCCAGCGTCGGTGCGGCCTCACCTGGGCTGCTGTGGGCACTGCTGGGCCCCACCGTTTGAGAAGGACGTGAAGGTCCTCGAATGCGCCCAGAGGAGGACAACCAAGCTGGCGACAGGGCCGGAAGGCATGTCCTCTGAGGAGCGGCCGAGGACTCTGGGCTTGTCTCGTTTGGAGAGAAGGAGGCTGAGGGGCGACCTCATTGCTGTCTGCAGCTTCCTGAGGAGGGGACGCGGAAAGGGAGGTGCTGAGCTCTTCTCCCTGGGATGCAGGGACAGGACGCCTGGGAATGGCTCAAAGCTGCATCAGGGGAGGTTCAGACTGGACGTGAGGAAGCGTTTCTTTACCGAGAGGGTGGTCGCACCCAGGAACAGGCTTTCTGGAGGGGTGGCCGATGCCCCAAGCCTGTCAGTGTTGAAGAGGCATTTGGACAATGCCCTTAATAATAATAATGCTTTAAATTTTGATCTGCCCTGAAGTGGTCAGGCAGTTGGACCAGATGATCCTTGTAGGTCCCTTTCTACTGAACTATTCTATTCTATTCCTGCTTAAACTTCAAATGTGAAAAAAGGTTATGTTGAGTTCATTGTTTGTAATTTTTCCTAGAGACAGGGAACTTCCGTAGCGCAAAGTGTGTAATTGCTGTGAAAGTTCAGAATAGTCTTTTAAAATTAAATGCTACTGTGAAATTTTTAACTAAAAACCTATTTTAAGTAGATAGAGAACACTTACCTTCCCTAAAATTCTCTTCTTTGTGGTATGTTTAAGGACTAGTGCATATGGTTATTGCTTTGATATACCTTAAGGGTGAAGCTGCTGCCAGAGTGAGATGGCTGGGAGGAGGAGGGTGTAGAGTAGATGTGGCTYATCCCATAGGATACTTATTTCCTGTTGGCTAAACAACTTATACAAGAGAAGACTTAGTATCGCTCTGCTCTTTCCTGCACTGTATAACCAAGGTGAGCGTTTTCAGGTATCTCTCCTGTCCTTAAGCGCTGCAGGGACTGTGACAATCTGCTTTCTCATGCTGCTGCTGTGTATACATCGCAAGCGTGGGTCTCCTGGTGTAGTGCACACTGTATTGCTTTCCTACCTGAGCTGAATCCCTCTCTGCAATTGTAACCACGCCCTTGGTGGCTCTCCTAACATATACACAGGTGAGGCTTTAGCTCTGCGAGGAGCTGGAGATAAACTTTTAACAGGGGAATCTTGTCTCATGACAGAGGGGGCTAGAGAAAGAACCCACAGCTTGAGGTTAGGGGAATCACAGGAGGGAGAGACTGAGGCTGACAGGTTCTCCAAGCTTGTGCTTGCCTTGGTCCCTTTTGGCTTTTCCTCCTGACAAAAACCTCTTTTTCTGCTGTCCCCATGTGACACTCCATTTTCTTCTTTCGGTCAGCATGCATGCATAATTTATTTTTCTTGGGTTGTCCAAGTATCTTCAGAATTATCTGCTATGCCTCCTAGGAATAGAAACTTCTTAATAGAGATGGATTGCAATGTCACGCTTACAGTTCATTTTTAGACTCCTGCCACTGGCTGGTATTAAACCTGAAACTGAGAGCTTGGACTCAGTGCCTACTGTCCCTGAGACCTACACGGATCATACAGAAAAGTGGCCCAAACATAACTGTAGGAAAACTTGTGCTCTGCTGCAGCAGAATCTTTTTTAATTTTCAGCCCAGCATTACTGTGTTGGGCTTGGCAAGCTCATGTTAGTGGGAGGGACTTAACCATTCACAGACTTAGATGGTCCTATAGTTTGTCATGTATTTAATAGCCATCTATTGACTGGATTTCTTTCTATGCCTTTTCTGGGTAGGAAAACACTGTATGATTGCATAAGGCAAGACTTTATTATAAATACGTTGTTGTCATCTTTGTAACATGCTCACTAGATAACCCATTTAGTGCTATTGAATGAATCTGTATCGTATTGTGGATGTGGGAACAAGCAGGTTCCCTTTTAGATATGTGTATCAGCATGTCTGTCGTGAGAGAGAAAAGGACCGAGCAGACTTGGGTGTGCTAGGCTTCCTCTTCTGCAGGCTCCTTGTGAGGTATAGTTACGGTTCAGCTCTTGCCAAATGCTGCTTCGTTCCTGGATCAGAAGACTTTGCAAGGATGCGAAGCCTGGCACTTACAGGAGAAAAGAGAGATAATGGGAGAAAGGGTACTGGTCTCTGCTTAAATACCTTTGCCCTTTCCCTGAGGATATGTCAGGCTGCTCAAGATTAGCCGGAGAACCTTGTATCATTCTTGCAGTCCTGCTTGCATTCAGTCCCTTCACTGGGAACTTGCCCAAGTGCTGGCTCGCTCAGTCCTGTGCGGATGGCAGATGGAAGGTTGTGCTGCTTTCCTACAGATTCTAAAAACTTGGGGGCGATTTCTGGGGTGGCTGAAAGGTGATGTTTGAGCTCTTGCTAGCTATCAACAACCTCCCTTGAGAAAGAGGTGGTTGTTCTCTGTGGTTCTCTGATTGTTGTCCCGTGCTTGATGTATTACCAACTTTTTTGCAAGCTCAGCTGCTGGAGCACTTTCCACATTATGCCCCCACTTCAGTGGCTGCTGAGATCGAGAGGTTCTTTTTTTTGTCTCATCCCTGGAGACAAATATCTTGTATACAAGTGTGTCTGTGCATACAGTGGTTGCTGTGTKGATTAATTCTTGGTTTCCTATCTCTGGTATTTTCCTCTGTCAGGTAAACTAGATGACATGTGCAGTCCTTCGTAGCTTCCTTTACTGTGACATGCAGACTAAGATAGGATGATGAAGTTCCACGTGGACCTGCGTTTCAGGTCAGGTGCAGAACTTGAGGACCAGTATTTGAGGCAGCATGCACTGTGCCTGTGGGTATATCTGAGTTCAGTGTTCAGTCTTTCTGTTCTTCATTGTATACCATTGCTGGAAGTTCAGAAAGTTAATATAGGCAGCACCACTGTCTTTACTACACTGCCATGAGTTTGCTTCACCTTTTCTTAGGAAAGACCTTGTTGTCATTTGGATAGGTGGTTCCCAGCCGTTCAGGGGTCCCTTGATGGCTAGGTGGTGGGACGTTACAGCTGAATTTTAGTGCTTGGGCTAACATACGCTCTTGATCCATGCTAGTGCTATGAAATGTTAAGGAAAGAGCTGTGGTTTATGATGAGCTGAACCCAGAAAAACATGAAATGCTGGGTCTACTGCATCTTTATTTTACTTCTTTGTTGTCTTTTCACTCCCAGTGGGAGTCAGTTTCTTGAATAATTTTTCATCTCGAGCAGGTTGATGACTTTTGCACCTCTGGATTTACGTTTCTTCAAGGAGACAGAGCGCAGGATTCTTGGAGAGAAAATGCCAATAGGCCGGGTGTTTGGATTCTGTGATACTTGAGTCTGATTTCTTAGCCGCTGTTGTGACTGGAAAGAAACTTGCTGACGTATTAAAAGATAAGCACCAGTCTGTCTTTTCCTATCACACATCTGAGTTTCTGTACGTGGGAAAGTCAGGCATCGTTCCTTGGGAAAGTGGCATTTGAGATGCTCTGAGCTTTGGATTTTGCTGCTGGAGAGAGGACGGGTTGCAGAGATTCTCAAAGCAAGCTAGTGCCAGGAGGACTGCCAGCTTTTTGACAGGCTTTGGCAATGAATCTGTTTTTTTCCAGCTGGTGGAGAAAACTAATGCCATGTTGTAGTTTTTATGATTTTACTTGACCATTGGGAAGATACTCAAAAGAGAGAGTACGTGCAGCCTTTTAACATTTTTATTGGCTCATCTGGGGGCTTCCTGGAAGGAACAAGCCCTTGAGATGTGCTTGAATGAGATGAGGGGCACTGGAGGATGTAGAGGGAATTGAGCCTTTGTCTTGGGCCCGTTGTCTGCAGACCCATTACGTTCTTGCTTATGGAGTGTAACAGACAGCTGGCAGCTTGCGTAGTGCCGCCCCAGCCAGCATCACTTCCCAGCCTTCGTGCTGCCTCAGCAGGGGAGCAGGCGCAGCCAGAGCAGCTGTCTGCTGCTTTTCTGGCTTTCCTGGGTGGTCAGAGGTGGTGTTACACTCCAGCTGCCTCTGACTGAGGGATAGGGTTTGCTCTGCGTTCTTTACAGAACTGTTCTAAAAATAACATGGTCCGTGTAGCTCACTAGCAGCACCAAAGCCTGCCCCTTGTCAGACCTCTGTCTCTTTAGACCGGCATTGGGAGGCCCAGGGCAAGCGATGGCAGTATCGTGGTTGGTGCCGTTTGGTGGGGGTCGGGTGTTACAGCCAGGCGTACGCTTGGGAATACTGCTGGGCCGTGGGGGTGAGGCTGCTCGCTGTCTCTGACTCCGGGTCCTGCCTGCAGTGAGGCCGCGTGGGAAATCCTGAGACACAGTGAAAGCATGGCCAGCCGCAAATAGGTTAGCACAAATGGGAGCACGGTGCTTCTCCAAGCACCCCGTGTTAACACAGGTGACATGAATAACCGTATCCTGTTTCTAAGGATCAGTGCTCCGGGAAAATCCCATTTCACGGGTGTGTCTAGTACCTGTCTCCCAGGCCCTTTGTCTCTGCAAAATCTGGCCCCAAGACCTCTTGTCCTAACTTTCTGGCTAGTCTGGCTTGCAGTTCACTAGCAGATCTGTGTGCTTGCGTGTGCACATACACAGAGAGTAAGGAGCACACTTGCACAGAAAATAGTTTGAAAAAAGAATTAATAAAAAGACAGTTGAGGTGGTGGTGACCAGGTACAGGACTTGGCTAGCGACTCATCTTGATCCTTCTCTTTCCACACTTTTGGCCCTTTCCTCAAACATCGCATGAATATTGTACCCAAATCCTCTTGTTTGATCCCAAAATTGCCCATCTCCAACATCCTGTGTATTCCTTTACATAGTGTCTCCACTTGGCTTGCATAATATTGCTGAAGGGGTTTCTCCTGTTGAATTGCCTAGGTAGGTTTTCCTAATAGGGACAATGACTTAATTGCTCACCTTCGTGGCCTTGGGAGTCCTCAGTTCAGTGTTTCATCCATCATGGATCAGGCTGTCTGGGTTCCCCGTCCTGTTGTGGTTCTTCTGATCGCTGTAGTGGTTCTTGCTTCTACTTTGAATAGCCCTTACCCAGATATCTTTCCACAGCAGTTTGGTGAAACTTTTTTTGCCTGTTACTTCAGGGAGACTTCTGCAGCTCTGTCTGGAGTTGAGTGAACAACTGTTACAATGCAGAAGGTGGAAAAATACAACTTTAAAAATTGTGATTACAGCAGTAGCAAGAATAAAGAGAAAATGTGTAATTACAATACTCCCCTTCTGGATAGAAAAATGAATCTCTCATGAATATGTGGAATTCTGCTCTAGCTTTTTCATGTTTGGGTGGCAGAGCCAGAGCTTCTGCTGTTAAATCAACAAATAAGAAAGTGAACAGGAGAAGAATGGAAAAAAGACTAAGATGTTTTGTTGTGACACATTCCTGCAATAATCAGGAGTTGAAGAAATTTGAGCCAGGTAGCATATGTGGACTATTGTATTTAGTAGTTACAAGTGCACATGTTTCAGATGGCTGCAAGTTGAAATTAAACTAGCTATTTTTACTTCTGATATATATCCCATGGTAGTCAGCTTTACAGTTTAATTTTATATATATATATATAAATATATAAAAAATTAATGTCAGGATCAAGTGCTTCCTCATCATTCTCTTTAAAATATGATGTTTGATCACTTAGTTGGCTGCTTTTTTGCTCTTGTATTATCAGAAATGTGGAGTAATTACTTTCTATTCGTATTCTGTGTGCCATGAGTGATTTTTACCAGCCTATTCAAGATTTGTACTTACAGCAGTATACCAATTTTTATGGCATTCTCTATTCCTTTCTTTGTAATTCCTGATATTGATCTTTTAGCACCTCCTAAGACTAAGTGATGTTTTTCAGGATTATCTGCAGTGATTTGAAGATCTCTCTACTGAGCGAAAGTATCACAGAATAACAGGATGGGCTAGCACAGAATTAAAGTAGCGAACTTGGAGTTTATCCTGTCTGGTTTTTCCCCTCTTCGTGGTGTTTTGTATCACTGGCACTCATCTGAGCTTACTACCCCTTGATTCAGTACTGAGAACTTCCTGAACCTCCCAGTCATATTTCCAACTGTTCTCAGGGATGTGAACTCTCTGTGCTACGTCCTTGGTGTCGTATGTTTGATGAGGGTTTTGGTAATGGTACAGGGTTGATAATAGTACAGTAGATACAGAGGTACTGGTGAGTTACCATAACCTTCCTGATGGACTTCCATCTGAATGTTTTTTATTTGTAGGATATTGGGTGTTTTCCCCACTCCCTTATTTATTTTGCTGTGCTGTTTCTGTTTCCCTTCGGGAGTTAGGGGTGGGGAATTCATTGCTTCTTCCTGCTCCCATAGTGCAGCTCAGTAGGATTGAACTCTCTTTGACTCCATTGGATTGCTCATTTGTTTCGAAGCACCAAATGAAACCAAGCATTTGTCCCTTTGGGCTCCTAGTAGGCAACTTAGGTGTTTGTTATAAATTAAATGGATGGGAATGATGCATGTCTCCTTGTGGGATATCAAGAGCAGTGCTCTTTCTGTTCAGAGCACCCGGTATGTTGTTTAACCAGAACTGTCAAAATGCTTTTGGAGAGGCTGGATGGGCCACTGGGCTACAGTCTGCGTGACGGTGGTATGACTTAAAACTCGCTGCTTTTCTGACAGAACAGTTGCCGTTCTCGATGRCAGGGTGGAACTGGGCTCCTTGAACAGCTTCCTGGCCCCGAGCGGTGCTCTGCCCTTTGTGGTCCAGCTGTGGGCCAGCACAGAGCAGGAGTCTGGGAGGTGGCAGGCACACATACTGTGCGTGCTGGAAGTAYGTCTGGTTGTGGCTTGTTTCTCAAGGTGGCGTCTCCTGAGCTRTTGCGTGTGAAATTGCAAAGGAGGGCAAGCTCCAACTCCTGGTAGACTTTTAACTCTGTATTTAAATGATCGAGATTTGTTCATTTGGTTACACAGACAACCTTATTGCTAATGTATTTTACCTTATTACTTGTTCCAGCRCGTAGCTGTCTGGATGAACCAACTGGTGCGTTGGTGATGGTCAGATTTTCTTTTCTTTATATTTTTTATTGCTGTATGAATTGTTTTGTACAGACATGGTAATAATTGATATTTTCTTTCCTTCAGATTGTTATATTAYACTAGTTATTTTAATTTTCTTTTTGAATTAACACCTTTCAAGCATTTTACTACCATGAATATAATTGCAAAGGCCAGTACTGTCAGTGTAATTAAAACATGAAGTAGGCTTGCTTCTTTGTTTTGTAGGATTTTTTTTTTCCTTTTGCCAGCAGTGGATCCTGCATTCTTTGATTTTGTTCCAGTGTAGATTAGCTTCAAATCTCTGAGACAGCTGCTTTTGTTTCCTCTTTCTGTTGGTAAATATGATACTTTTTGTTTCGCCACAGTTCAATAAGAAGTAATGTTCCTCTGTGCTCCAGCTACTGTCTTCTGTAGGTATATTATCTCTGTTCTCAAGCTTTTGCCAAGCTGGTTGAGCAGAGCTTTGATCTTTTTCTCTGGCCTAAACAAGTGGCCAGGGCAACTTTTTAACGTATTCATGCTACTCTTAACCAGATATACTGCTTCGTAAGTGTTTGGCCTAATGTGCTGCCTTTCCTGATCTTTTTTCTTCAATGCAGTTTAATTTTGTACTGATATTCTAATTATTGTGGGTTTCTTCCAATTTTTATACATTTTTATAAATTTTTTTTCTTGATTTTAAATCCTTGCTGTCACTTGTGGCTTAGGCTATATATTTTCTTTTTTAATTGACAGATCAGGTGAACTACAGAATGCCTCTCCAAAAGTCTGTGTCCTTTCAGTGATAGGTATCCAGATGTTTGAGAGCTATGGAAAAAATACGCATCAGACAATTGGAATAACCTGCCTAAGGGAAATACATTTTCCGAACTTTTTTCCCTTGGAGCTTAGTTATGCCTTGAAGTAACAGCGTTTAAATCTCTTTCCCCAACTCCCCTTTAATTACTTAAATTCACTTGAAACTCTTCTTGAGTTTCTTTGCCTCTTGTTTATATGGACAAAGAGCTACATTAGTATTTCTGCTGTACACTTTTTGTGGTTGTGGAACTGCTTCCTCTGTCTTACTTTAAAAATTCATGCAAAATTGAGTTAAGTTAAAAAAAGGGTCTTCCTTCATAGTTTAAAAGCTGCCTAGTCTACGTGGGCTTTCTGGGAAAGAAACACTTCAGAGTAATACATTATCTCTGGGAACACAGGGTATTTTATTTGAGCCAGTCTTCTTTTGTCATTTCGTCAGCATAGCTCATGGGCAGCTTGTTGTCTTTGGTCTGTGTCATAAAAGACCGCTGGAAATTAAACAAGTTGAAACAGTCAGTCTTAAATTACTTGACAAAGCTTGCAGGAAGTTAGGACAAAGTAAGGAGAGAACCTGCATCATCTTCATCCTATGTGGATGTGGTCATGAGCACTCTTCAGGGCGAGAACAGTATTTCTGTTGTCTCATCAGGACATGGGTGTACCAGGCTTCGCACACTGCGGGTTGTGCTCCTCACCCTTCAGGGCAAGGCACGGAAGGCTGCATTTTGAACGTGCCATTTTTATTTCCTCTTGCTTAGTCAGGTTTGTGGAGAAGTTGAAATTTATATTCCTACAACTACCTCTGCTTACAATAGTATTAACTGCCACATTGCTTCTAAATTGTGACCTGTTAAGCTTGCAACCATCCGTCAATCACCAATAGCTGCTCGGAGGCAACTGCTGGCCGTAACCCTTGGGAAGGTACAGGGCAAACGCCAGAACATGCTTGCATGGGGCCTTAGGGTTCCGCTTTGCTAAGCATGGAGAGGGATGTGGAACAGTGATTTGGCAACCTGAACAAAGGAATTTGCTGTCGCCTTTTCAGTTGTCTGTCTGCATTTTTCCCCTTTTACTCTTCTGCCCAAGCTGTTGCATCTCCTCTTCAACTGAGAATTACCATCAGTGATGTCAGATGGGTTTGGCATCTTGAGTCATATCTGGTGCCCTGGAATATTGCCTATGAGTCATGGGATTTATTTACGTTCGGTAAACTTGCCCAGAAATGGGAGAAGATATGATAAATCCACATCTACTGGCTGTATTATCAGAGCAGATTTTGAGCAGTTGTCAGTACTTGAGGACTTAATCCAGTAAAGCTAGAAGGTCTTTGAAGAGGCAGCAAGTATGACGAAGGAGGAGAATATAGAGCGATGCATGGGCACTGGCTGCCAGTAGTCACAACTTTTATCTTGTCCCTGCAATACTAACACATACCTGCCTTTCTGCTGCCTGGGGGCTTTAAACTTTTCTTAAGTTAAAGCCTTTTGGCAGTCAGCTGTACTAATTGTACTAGGTGTTCTTATACTGCTGCCATCCCTAAGATATTTCTTCTGCTAAAATTTGAAGGAGTAAATGTTCTGTCCTTAATTATCTTAATTCTTTCAGCTTTTTTTAATGATGAAATGTAACAGGCCTGGCCTGGTATTTAGATGTCAGTATCAGTAGAGAGAGAGAGAGAGAGAAAATCACGTTCTTATGAGAAATACGATGAATATTTCCTTAAATCAAATCTCAGACCTTTCACCCCTCAGTTATGCAGGAGGTGAGGGGTGGGAAGGGAATGGGATAGTTCATGCTAAGTTGCTTGTCTTCTGTGATTGTTTTCAATAGTTATTTTCTGTAGCTCAGGCTGTCTTTATGTAATTGTGGCCTATATTCTTTATTCCTACTTGTGTCACCCCTTTGCATCTGATTTTATCACAATAATTTACTGTTCAGTTTACTGAGTAATCTGTATCACTCTAGTTATACTGTTCTTGTTTATCACTACAGTGTGTCATCTGCTATTTCAGAATATTGAATGTCGTTGGGCCTGTTAGGACTCCCTTGAAAGATCATAGAAAAGAATCTCACCTATATTGATTGGCTGTCACTCTTAAGTTGTCAGGCTACTGATGGAATAGAATAGTATAGTTCAGTTGGAAGGGACCTATAAGGATCATCTGGTCCAACTGCCTGACCACTTCAGGGCAGATMAAAATTTAAAGCATTATTATTATTAAGGGCATTGTCCAAATGCCTCTTCAACACTGACAGGCTTGGGGCATCGGCCACCCCTCCAGAAAGCCTGTTCCTGGGTGCGACCACCCTCTCGGTAAAGAAACGCTTCCTCACGTCCAGTCTGAACCTCCCCTGATGCAGCTTTGAGCCATTCCCAGGCATCCTGTCCCTGCATCCCAGGGAGAAGAGCTCAGCACCTCCCTTTCCGCGTCCCCTCCTCAGGAAGCTGCAGACAGCAATGAGGTCGCCCCTCAGCCTCCTTCTCTCCAAACGAGACAAGCCCAGAGTCCTCGGCCGCTCCTCAGAGGACATGCCTTCCGGCCCTGTCGCCAGCTTGGTTGTCCTCCTCTGGGCGCATTCGAGGACCTTCACGTCCTTCTCAAACGGTGGGGCCCAGCACTGCCCACAGCAGCCCAGGTGAGGCCGCACCGACGCTGGACACAGCGGGACAAGCCCCTCTCTTGACCGGCCGGTCGTGCCGTGTTTGATCCGCACCCCAGGACGCGGTTTGCCCTCCGGGCTGCCAGGGCACAGCGCTGGCTCCTACTGAGCCTGCTGCCCACCAGCACCCCCAGGTCCCTTCTGCAGGGCTGCTCTCCAGCCACTCCCCGCCCAGTTTAGGCTTGTGCCCGGCATTACTCCGTCCCRGGTGCAGAATCCGGCATTTGGTCTTGTTCCATTTCCTGCCGTTGGTGATTGCCCAACGCACCCATCTATCTAGAGCCCTCTGCAAGGCCTCTTGTCCTTCAAGAGAGTCAACAGCACCTCCCAGTTTAGTATCCAATGAATAGATGTTTATAATGCAAACTTTTAAATTTGATATTGTACAACAGTAAACTTATTACCTCAGTGGACTTCTTTCCTTGCTCACAGTTCTTATGTGTACATGTCCCGTTGCTGTGTTAGTCCTTGTCATTACGCATTGCATTAGGAGCTCAAGTTTAGCTGATTGTTAGCATGACCTGCAAGTTCTTTGTGGTACCCACCTCCTACAGCAGAGTTTCTTTATAAATTCAAGCCTTGGTTTTTCTTGCATTTCAGTATGATCAGCTGGATGCTTATAGTCTGTACCTGGTCTACCGGAGTTAAAAGCACTGTCCTTTGGAAACTGGTTTCTTTCTCTTAGTTTTATTAGTTAATATTGCGTTATCAGTAGTTATTTCCTATAGTATAGTGTTTAATTCATTTAAGTTTTGTGGGTGCCAGGACATTTGTGTCAGTTCTCATTAGCATAACACTGTAGCTGAAATTGAGTAAATTTGATTGTGTTAAAAGTGGCTGCCAAGGGGGAAGGGATTTTTGAGGAAGCCCTTGTATACAGTGAGGAGCTTCCAGCAAATGGGATGCTGATGGGGATCCCTAGTGAGGGAAGAGAAGGCAAGACAATATGAGTAGGAAAAGCTGTGAAATGGCCAGGACTTTGAGGTAATGTAAGTGGAAGATTAGTCTGGGTTTGCTAGCCAAATCTCTATACTAACTTTTACCTCAAGGGGAGAATTGGATCAGCTGAAGGTGAAGCGATTCTGGGTATGTGGCCAGTTGATGGTGAATAGTAATGGTTGATGATTGACAATTAAAAGGTAAATTCTACCCTCTGTCTTCTTTAAGTACTTTGAGATAGGAATCCAGTTTTATCACTGCAAATTGCCTGGTGCAGTAGGCTTTTAACCATGACTGTAACGTCTGCATGCCTATGAAATAGCGTGTAAAGGCATTACAGAACAGCAAGATGCTCTAGATGTTGGAGGAAGGAACCCGTATGCGTCTTTGGATGCTGCTGCATATCTGAGGAAAAATAATATTATGGTAAACTTTGCTGCTGGAAGTGTTGTTCATCTGGTATCTATGCAGGTCTTCTAGCATTAAGTACTTCCTCAGCTCTAGCCATTCTTGTGCTAGACTTTAAACTCTTGCTTTGTCAGGTCCCTTCCCCTTACCTTGTTGCTTTCTCAGTGCTCATCTATGTCTTTAATATTAGGTGTGGATGTACTTGTGCTGGGTTAACTTTTGCATTTATTAACTAAAGAAATTATTGTAGCAGTTTCAATTGTGTAATCCGTTCCTAAGTCTGTTCCCAACTCGCAGCTTTCCCTTTGTTTCTCTCTGCTTGGATCAGTTTCCTCTCTCTTGAGTTTTGTGTCGCATCACCTTTCAGAAAATTCCTCCAGAAAGTTGTGTCTGAGTTCCTGAGACTTTTTTTATATCCCTTTTGTATGGTTGGAGGGTTTTTTTTGGTGGTTAAATGAACTACGGATATCATAAAACATAAAATTCTAATGTATTGTTGCCAAAAGGCAGCTTTTACTACAAAACAGCCTTTGTGCAAAAGAAGTTTTCCCTCAAATATGCCCAGGGCTTGCTGCTTATGTGGCCTACTCACATTTGGGTATGTCCCATTCCTGAAATACATGTGCACAATCCTGTCCTGGAATGCTCATTTAATTAAAAGTTAATGAGCAAAGTTCATAATACTCAAATGAAGGATGCATGGTAATGATCTGGTCTTGCTGGCTTAGAACTCATATCTGTCTCCATCCTTCCCATACAGGTGAATCAGCGCAATGTCCCAGGGATCGATAGTGCCTACCTGGCCATGGATACAGAGGAGGGTGTGGAAGTTGTTTGGAATGAGGTTCAGTTTTCTGAGCGGAAGAACTTTAAGCTTCAGGAAGTAAGTTGATGTGTTTCCCAAGAAGATGCGGGAAAGATACCGTGCACAGGGATGGGATTATAGATACCAGTGACCTTTCACATAGATTATTGGCTGGATTTGGAGCACTGTGCTGCTCAACTGTAGCAAATTCAACTTAAGCCTGGCCTGTGCAGAAAATGTGATGGAGAACTGTTGCTGTGCTATTTCCATGGGCTCTTGTGTTGATTTAGTCTTGGTGATCAAACCATGCTCAGCTGAGGTGCTGTGTAGGATGAAATCAAATGCTGTTTGTTCTTAGCATAAGAGCTTGAAGTATACAATGTTGTTTAAGGGGACCAAGACCCAATAAGAACGTAAGATGTGTGCTGATGTGGTCTCTGATGTAACATGTTTTTGTCTTTCTGTTGTTAAGGAAAAAGTTAAAGCGGTGTTTGACAACTTAATTCAGCTGGAACATCTGAACATTGTGAAGTTTCACAAATACTGGGCTGATGTGAAGGAGAATAAGGCCAGGGTGAGTAAAGTGAAAGTCTGCTGGGTTTTCTCACTGTATGTCCTGTAGGTAATTAGTGAAGCAGAGGGTAATGTCTCATACTGCCCCTACAGGTGATCTTCATCACTGAATATATGTCTTCAGGGAGCTTGAAACAGTTCCTGAAGAAGACAAAGAAAAACCACAAAACTATGAATGAAAAGGTAACTCTTTGTTTGATGTATGCCTATTTTCACTTAGTGCCATCAGCCTCTGGAAAGCTCTTTCAGCAGAGGATCCTGATGAGAAGGCAACCTGGTGATAACATGTGGCTGCAATTCCTTTTTATTACTGTAAATTAGTTCAGTTGCAGGTTCTCTTGGACAGCTGTTCTGTGCTGTTTGCTTTGTTTCCAGTAGTTCTGCAGCTTCATATGAACGGTGTGACAGGCATGTCCCTTTCCATGTGTGCATACAGGAAAGAAGGAAGATGTCTGTGCATGAGAGGAGTTAGGAGGGGAGGTGTGTTTCTTGATCCATACGAATATGTAGAAACTAAACTGAGCATGAGAGTACTGATGCTCTAAGTTCTTACTTCCTACACACCTGTACTGGGTAAAAGCCACAGAATGGAGCATATATTCCTTCATATGAATAGGCTATGAATCAGGGAAATATGGATTAGTTCCTCTTCCTTGAATGATTTTTATCCTTTTGCTCCTGTGTCTGTAGGCCTGGAAGCGATGGTGTACCCAGATCCTCTCTGCTCTCAGGTATGTGAATTACTGATCTTGTGGTCTAGCCATCTGTTTAAGTGTAGCCTCTCTTGTGCTAGAATATTAAAAGCTCTAAACATACATGCTGCCAAACGTTAGCAAGCTTCATGGAATGGAACCTGCAGAGCACTTTCAGTCACCCAGCCTGATTCTTATCCCAGTCACAGTCTGCAGAGTGTCAACTGCACTTCCTATAACAATCCCAGAGTCTTCAATTAGACAATACTGAAGCCTCTAAAATAGAGAAACAGGTGCAATGTAGGTTTCAGATCCCAACAGTTGCGACTGATACGATAGTGAGTGTGGGAGTTGAGCATCAGGGAGCTCTCCGAAGTATCCAACTCTATAACCTGGATCTAACCATGGCCAAGAGGATGTTGCAAAGAAGTCTCAAAGAAATCAGATTCCATGTGAGAGGAGTGAGGAGAATTTTCTTAGTCTTGGTAGGCTGCAGCCCTGTAGCATGCAATGGATTCATAATTATTGTGGTGTGATACTGTTAGAAGTGTATGTGGATCTATACATTTCTTGATGATGCAGATCTTCTGCAGCCACCTTAGTGCAACCCAGTTGAATAGAACGTGTTTTTTTTCTGTTTTGGTTTTAAAGACTCTACTTGAGCCAGAGTTGGTGTGTAGCTAATAACAGCCTTGGAAAAACAATAACCCAGATGTCAGAGCAAGAATCCCACTCCATAGAGAAAATTCTGTTCCTATTTGGCTAAATATAGCTGTTGATGAATAGTTGGGGTTCTAATAAGCTTTTGGGAGATGACAGTCCTTATTTGTGCTGGCTGCTAACATAATACCAATCAGAGCGAGGTGCGAAAACAGGTAGCTTCAAATGTACCTGGGACCCCAGCACTGAAAAGATTTATTTGTGCCTGCTGGAAAACATGGCCAGTCATGTTTGTGCAGCACTGAGTGCCTTTCTGATGCCCTGTGAGTAGGGCCAGAATAAGGCGCTGATATTTTTGGTATAAAATTGGAACGCTTTTAGCACCCACCTAGCAATGTTGGGACGGATGGAGTAGTTTCTTTACCACTGGTACCCTGGGTTTCTTGGGAACTGATCAGAGAAAGCTTTCTTTTTTCCGCCATGTTCTGGAGGTTGTTAGAGACAATTGCTTAATTTTCATGATTCTCTCCTAGCCTAGAGGTTGATCTACAGTCACTTAATTGTACCTCCCTGCTATTGTAAATCCCTGGCATGTGGCCTTTGCCTTGTTGTTCTCTTCTGATGTTGCTTGAGAYGGGGAAGGGATGAAGCCAGGGATTCCTGGCCTCAGCCTCGGTAGTCTCCTGACCACTGCTCTGTTCTGAATCTCTAGCTACCTCCACTCCTGTGATCCCCCAATCATCCATGGTAACCTGACCTGCGACACCATCTTCATTCAGCACAACGGACTGATCAAAATTGGGTCAGGTAAGGCTTGTTGGAGGTGACCCTTGCCTATGAGACAAACTGCTCAGACAGAAAAAGGCGTCTAATCCTTTCAAGGTTATCTGGCATGATAGGCATGTATGTACACATGTTCCTCCATCTCCGCATCAGTCGGGCCAGAGATTGGTAGTGAACTCACTCTTGGTTGGACCACCTTCAAGTGCAGGAAGGACTGATACTGGATACTGTTTCCCTTGTTAGCCCCTTTCTCAGTTTTTGATCTCAAGGGTCTGACCCGAGAAATGGTGCTGAAACTTTCAAGTTTTGCATGCACATTATCCTTGGATTCATCTGCTCTGCAGTCTTTTACATGTTAATACACACAGAGTTCTCTTCCCAGTGTTGTGAAGCTTTGAGAGCTGTGTCCGCTGAGGCCACATGAGTGTTCTTGTAGCAGCCAACATTTGTAATCAGGGTTATAGACTGGCTGCAGCAAGCTGCTTGTCTTGGCATCCTCATCCAGCATCACTCACTTTGGCCTGCACTTCAGGATGCTAGCTTGCCTTGGACCTGTTTGGCAAAGACATGCCAGGCATGTTCAAGCAGCCGACTGTGCTGAAATGTTTTATTTCATAATTAAGAAGTTATTTTTCTGGCAGTGCAGTGCATCCTTACGTACTCTGTTTTTTTCACTTTTGCTATTCCTATGTCTCTCAAAATCTGTCTGCAGTCAGGATGCATTATATTGTACCTCGGCATACCCTTTCAAGTGACAGCTTTGCTATCTGTCGTCCAACTTCTGCAAGTATTCTCAAACCTGAGGAGTGTGCACTTGCCATCCTGTAGGCTTTTGTTTGTGTGAATTCTTGGTTTGATGTTGACAGTGTACAGGAAAAAATACTCTGCTTTGCCTGTCATCTAAAAATAGCCTCTCTTCGTAAACTACAGACCTCTGTGGCTTTTCTTTCCATCAATGAACTCTTGTATTGTCTCTTTGTTCCAGAATTGGGGTCTGTGTTCTCTGTAACAAACCTCTGATACATGCTTGTACCCAGGGAGACTGGGTCATGGCAGAAAGAACACTCAGTTCTCTATCTGCCTGTAAATTTGGTGACATCTTGCTCTTCATACAGGCTGATGACATCACGGGGTTCACTTTATTATCTTTCCCTGACTTTGTCCAGGTGGGAGGAATTTCCAAGAGTTGTGTACATCGGATACCTGTATGCTGACAAACACAACTGGCTCCCTGGCATTCAGTTCAGGCCACTTATGGGAAGTCTGTTGTAGACTCGAGTACGTAAGAGATCCTTCTCTTTCTAGTTTAGTTTAAAAGTATCATACAGCTGCAATCTTTCTGATTGGTAGCCAGCACTTTGTAAAAACAAACCACTTGAAGTTGGTATCTAGAGCTGTGGCTTTTTACCAGAGGGAGGTTCTGCGGATCAGCAAACGTGACATTCTCAAGAGCATTCAGACTCCCAGTGGTGCTATTCAGAGGCTGTCTAGAAGAAAGGTGGCTCTTTGAGTGTGGGTCACAAACAGCGGCCTCAACAGAATTACATCTTTGCCTGCTCCCTCYGATTCCATAGAGCTTTGCTTCTGTTAGGCACGGTGGGAGGGACAGGGGCAAGTAGACTGATCTTTCAAAGAGTAGTGGGTGTCTGTGTACTGTAACAACTGTATCCTCAGCAAGATTCCTTGGTAGTCCTGATGAAGACACATGCTGGGAGTGCGACTGTGCAGCAGCAGTGCCTAATTGCAGTTGCTCCTGAGCAAACTTTCTTCTACTCCACAGTTATAGGCTGCCTTGCTCATGTTGTGTTCAGAAGTGAAGTGATTTATCTGGGAGATTCTGGTCCTTTCTTAAATAAAAAAGGAAGTGAGCATGAATGGACTTCTGGTCAGAAGAGGAATCCTYCAGATGTGAAAGCTATGGCTCCAGTGCAGGCTGGAATTAAAGTTGCCAATGTTGTAGAGTGTATTCTTATTCCTGTAGTGCCCACCCAACTAGGAAAGTCAAAACTACAATATCAGAACTGCTGGGTGTATTTGAGCTTGAGATTCTCTAGTACTGCTGACTATGCAGTAGCCAGACAGGCTATTTTCATGTTTGGGCCCTAAAGCGATAATTGCTTTGGGGTCACTGACAATGTTAGGCCCATGTTTATTGCTTCATGTAGTTATTTCTTACAATCAGCTGGTATCTGAGAACTTTCCTGTGTTTACTTAAAAGCAGCGGGGCAGAAATTCTCATGGATTTAAAGGGAACAATGATTCAGTGCATTATGATCTGCTCTTTGATACTGTCTCTGTCCTCAGCACCATTCTGGGCTATGCTCCTGAAAGCTCCTCTTCCCTTTACTTTAAGCAAAAGAGAATACTTCAGAATGTGGGGCAAAAATCTGGGGAAAGGAAGCTGCTAGTGTATTCTGCAAAACATCCTTCTGCCTGCTAGGTGAGGAAGTACTAGAAGAGTAGTGCCCGTGACTTGTGTCGCATGGAAATGGCTGTACTTACTTGTTCCTGTAATACCTGTTTAGGTGTGGGAGCAGCCCTTTTGGCTATCACTCCTTGCTGCTACTTCAGATTGCAGAAGCACTAGCAGGACTGACCATTGTATTTCTTGTTCTGCATGTAATTCTGGATCAGTCTTTTTTTCTAGAGCCGCTTGGGCACTGCAGGAAGAAGAGAGATTAATTTAGTAATAGAGTGTTGCTTTTACTATTGCATTGAGTTTTGAGAAGAGGGATGAAATCTTCATATGCTGAGGGTCATCTGTGGAAGAAAAAAGGAGTGGGAAAGAGGGAGGATTTCTCATACTGCTTAAATGCAAAAGCCATCCATAATCCATTAATTTACTAACTTTTTTTTTCCAGTGCCATGAAGTACAGGGTTAATAGATTAAAGAAGGAAAAGTGTCAAATGAGTGGGGAGCTTTGGAGAACYTGTGATGAGGATAGGAAAGACACCTACAGTTCTTAAACTTGCCACTGGTGTTCCCAGAGACTAGGATGTTCCAGCTGCTTTCTGGAGTTGAGGTCAGATGAAAACATTCCTTGTGAGAGGTCCAGGTTGTTTTCTGTGTACTCCTCCACAGGATCCACATGCAACGCTATGTTGCATCTGTGCATATCTGTATTGTCTAACACGTGGACCTGCGAAGGGAGCACGCTGTGAAATGTTTTACTGTGTCAGGTCAAAGGTACTGAGTGCAAAGGAGAACAGGGTGTTTAGACAGGGTGTTTGATGCTGCTGCTTGCTTGTGTTAAGCCATGGTGGGAGATGTTTCTTGTAATTCTCATTGGGAGTGTAAGAACCAGTCACAGGTGGAAAGAGGTGATGGGTTTGAATTAAAAATCCTTTTGGCAGCTCTTGGAGTGACCCAACAGAACTGAGGGAACTCAAACTGGAGTGTCTTGTAATGTCTTCTGGTGCCCCTGCGACACGGCCATGTATTAGCATGTGCCAAGTGAGACTTCCAGCAGAGCATGGGGGGAAGCTCAGTGTTGTGCTCGTGTATTTCCACGCAGTGCCTCCCGGCACTCGGCTGATGCATATGCTTTCCTGTCTTCAACATACCTGACCTCTAGGATTCATTACATATTTAATTGCAGTCTGTCCAGAGTCTCTTTTCAGTTCCAGGCCAAGGTGCCAGGAGACTCAGTCTTACTTGGTATTAACTCTGCTATTAAATAATGTGGCCAGGTATGTAAGTATGGGTTCTGCTGCCGAGATGCGTGCCCAGGAGAAGCTGCTGGGATGTAGAGAAAGGTAGCTGTCTGCTGAAGGGGGTGCTAAGGGACTGTAGAGCACTCACAGAAAGAACAGAATTTCCAGCTTCTTAGCCTCAGTCGGCCGTAATCTTCTACTTTGTCAGAGGTGTCTTGTCTCCCTTGCCCAGCCTGGTTCTCAATTAGAAACACTGATGTTCCTTATGTAAATTTATTTTAAAAAGGTGGCTGGAGGCAGGGCCAGATTCTCAGTCTTGTCCATGTTTTGCCGTGATTCTGATCTAGCTGTCTGTATCGATGTTAAGTGCTTGCTGTTTCATCAACTCATTGACTTCTATCTTGTTTTACTTCCCGCTTACGGGCTGCTCTGTTACCAACAGTCTTTCATAGGATATTTGCTAATGGTGAGCAAACTTCTCCGCTCCTGCGATGTGACTACCACTATATATGTAATGTACATTATTTTATTTGTGTGTATATATATATATATATTTATATATATGTGTGTGTGTATCTATATTTGTAACACACACAAACACACACATTCTCTCTGATTTATTTATATAGTGTTCCCTTGCTATAAGGCTGGTATATAGAACTGTTTGGCTTAGGTGCATCCTACTTTGAGACCTTGTGTTCTGTGCTGGGATGCAAAATGTTCTTGTGCTCTCAGCCAAAGCCTTACAGAGAGGGAGCACTGCCCTTTGTGAAGTCTCCTGGTTGTTAGTTCTCTTCCTCTCCTTGCTCTTAGAGCGTGCTAGTCCATGGACCCTCGTGCATGCCGGTTCCTGCATGTCAAGCCAAGCGGATGCATTGTTCCGAGCTCTTCCCAGCTGAACTTTCCACATACATTAGGCTCTTTCCTGCTACTGCTCTGCTAGACTTGGCTGGGCACCAAACCTGGACTAGCCTTTGCTCTGTGCTTGGCTATCCAATTGCTTGCTTGTAGTTTTAACTCCTTAGCTGTTTTGTTTCTAAGACGAATGTTTCAGTGAATGTGTCTGGCTCCTGATGGCCAGAGAGACATCCCGCCCAAATGAGTCCCTGACTGTGAAGTAAGGTTTACTATTTATGTTTCCCCAGACAAAGCTCTGTTTTTGAGGAGACTTGTGCATATGAAGAGGGAGTTGGGCTGTCGGGGGCTAGATAAGGATTTGAGTGCTGGAATTTGTAACCCTATTAATGCCGCATTTACATTTAAAATAATTATTTATTCTATTTTTTGCCATCAGGGTTATTCCTGATGGTTAGAATTTGTTTCTGCTGAATTGGGAACCTACCAACTGTCAGCTGGAAGAGGTGGAAAGGGAAGGGCCTGTCCAAATGGGCTCTGTGTCCTCTTAGTGTTTGCAGGAGGAGACTGTGGTGTGCTGTTCTGCATCGCCAGCAGAGTAGAGGCTGTCTCAAAAAGCTAAATCTGGGATCCTATGTAGCTGAGGGGGAAGTTGATGTAGTCAGGGCTTGCGGAATTAGCAGGGCAGATTTCCTTGGGCATGGCTTGTTTACCAGAGTCTGCAAGCTGGGCAAGTCGGGCTGTGGCAGTCGTGCTGCAGGCCACCTCTGTGGGGTGGAAGAGGCAAGGTGGCACACCAGCAACAGACAGACTGGTCCAGGAATAAGCCCATAAAGTGGGAACATGATTCAGCCTAGGCTTCAGTGTGGGTTCAGTCACGCTGATGGCCACAAACTTAAGACTAGCAAGCCGTTTCTCAGAAATCAAGTCAGTGCTGCGAGCAGAACAAAAGGCCATTGTTCTAGCAAGGCGAAAAAAGGGCCTCAGCCAGCTGTCTTCAGGCTTAAGAAGATGCTGTGGTATCTCAGTTGTGCTGAAACAGCATCAGATGGCCTCGAAATGCTGAGCTTTCTTGGCTGGTTTCTTGAGAGCTTGTTTTAACAGTACTGCTGTATCACTATGTACTGTTCATATGAGAGCGGGAAATTGTTTAATCCTTAGATCTTGAACGGTGATTTGGGTTTGAAAACACTAAATACAGGGTATAAGGCTCCTGTTTCACTTGAGCATTGAGCTAATAAGGTTGTGAGTGACATGCTTTCATAACTAATCTTATTTTAGTCATTACTTCACTCTCTTGGATTTTGTTACCTGATGTTTAAAGACTTGTCATGCTGTTTTTCACATCCTTAACAGACACCTGAGCCACTTAGGTGATGTAGAAATAAAATAGAGGTTACTAGGACATCTTGGATCTGACTTTTTTTTTTTTTCCTGAACTAAAATAAGTGTGGTTTAGAGAAAAAATAATGGATAGTTGAAATCAGCGGATATAGAAAAATATCATAAAAATGGAAAACTTCTTTACACATGTTGGCATTCATTTAGGAAGCTTTAACATGACTTTATGTAGTTCAGCTTCTAGCCGTACAGTTTTATGTGTAGAGTCAAGCATGTCCTCTACCAAGCCAAACACTTTCAGTTGCTTAGAAACTTGGCAAAACTAAGGCAGACTTTCACAAGCAGAGGAAAAGGTTTGTCTCTGACACAGGTGCTGCTGGGAATGAGATCTGGCAGATGAATAGTTTTGAGTGGAATTTTTTTTTTTTAAAGGCTTTGTCTCACCTTGGTTCTGTGTTGTCTTTGAGACTCCCAGTGGTGTAAAAGCCTGTCATAAAGTGAAGATACTTCACATTTGCATTGTTCTCGAGAAACTCTGTTGAACAAACTGGGTGGAATAACATGAAGCTAATTTCTAATTGCAATAAATTGACAGGCATCTCATGGTCTAGCTGCTGTTACAATTACTAGAGTGGCAAAAATGGTTACCAGGGACCTGCCTTGGTTCTGTATATAAGCACACACCTCAAGGCAGGAGGAGCAGTCATAGGTAAGTGACAATCAGTGGGCTTCTAATTGCTGTGGTTAGTTTTTGAAATTGCAACTAGCACCTGACTGAATGTATGTGTGTGTTATGATTTAGTGTGTGCATTTGGAGGGAGAGTGTTGTGGTTTTTTGGGGTTTTTTTTGTTTTGTTTTGTTTTTTTTTTTTAAAGTCAGATTTAGTGCTAAGAATTGGTGTCTTTGGCCTTATTGCAAAGTCACCAAGTGGAATGCATACTTAACAGATTTACCTCCTACTATGCTGTGATGGTAATAAACTCAGTTTTTGCAGAAGGTTTAAAAGTTGGCTTTTGCTTCACGTGCTTGCCTTCCTTGCTCCGTATACCTTCTTTGTGCTGCTGTGAGTCATCTCATTCATGAAAACACCAGAAAACAATTAGCTTCTAGACTGGTTGTCATTTTCAATTAAATAGGATCTTCTAAAAAGGTTTCAACTTCCTAGTTTAGTGCTCCAGGTTATGAGAACTTGCCTTTTCTGTAGTCAAATTGATTCTTTTTGTGTTGCATTGAAGGTGCCTGCTGCTTCAGCTTTGCTGGATTGTGTTTTTTCTCTGCTTTTATGTGGATTTCCAGGATGTGTCAGGGAACATGTCTTAGAGTCATCCAGGTCTTCATTTACCCATTTTAGTATTAGTACGGCAGTTGTATATGTCTGCTCCTTTTGGGGTCCTTTGATTGAAGGCATGTGGAACATTAGCATTTTAGGAGGCTCCTTCATGCCAGTTCTTGAAAGATCACTTGAATACAAACTTAGCAAGTATTTTACATCTACAGGATTAAATGCTTTGCATTCTCCCTAATTGCTGAAGAGTTTTATTTGGAATCTTATGTGAAAATTTTTCTGTAGAAGCAGAGGCAGTTATCGCAGGAGGAATATAGAGATGCTGTCCAGTCATGTGAGGATGGGTTAGGAAAGCCAAGCCCATCTGGGGTTGAATCTGGCAAGGGATGTGAGGGGCAGCAAGGAAGGATTCTACAAGTAAACAGCAATAGGAAGGCTAAGGAGCACGTTGGCCCTCTGTTAATTAGGGTGGGACCTTGGTGACAAAGGACACAAAAATAGCCAAGGTGTTCACTGTCTTCTTTGCCTCAGTCTTTACTGCTAAGGCTGGTCTTCAGGAATCCCAAGCCCCTGAGACCAGAGGGAAAGTCTGGAGCAATGAAGACTTACCCTTGGTGGAGGAGGATCAGGTTAGGAAATACTTAAAAAAAGATGGGACATACCTAAGTCCATGGGGACTGATGGGATGCATGCACAAGTGCAGGGGGAGCTGGCTCATGCCATTCTAAGGCCACTGTTGGTTATCTTTGAAAGGTCATGGAGAATGAGAGATGTTCCTGAAAACTGAAAGAGAGCAAATGTCATTCCTACCTTTAAGAAGGGCAAGAAGTAAGACCTGAGGAACTACAGGCTTGTCAGCCTCACCTCAGTCCCTGGGAAGTTGATGGAGCAACTAATCCTGGAAACTATTTCCAAACACAAGGCAGACGAGACTGTTATCAGGAGTAGTCTGAGTGGATTTATGAAGGGGAAGTTGTTCTTAACAAACCTGATGGTCTTCTGCAATGAGGTGACTGGCTTGGTAGACAGGGGGATAGCAAGGGGTATTCTTTACCTTAACTTCATAGACGAATGGACAGAGTATGGGTTAAATAAGCCAACACTGCAGTGGATTGAAAACCAGCTGAACGTCCAGGCTGTCCTGGTTTTGGCTGGGATAGAATTAATTTTCTTTCTAGTAGTTGGTATAGTGCTATGTTTTGGATTTAGTGTAAGAAGAATGTCGATAACACACTAATGTTTTTAGTTGTTGCTAGGTAGTCTACTTTCTCAAGGACTTTTCAGCTCACGTGCTCTGTGAGGTGCACAAGAAGCTGGGAGGGAGCATAGCCGGGACAGCTAGGCCAGCTGGCCAATGGGGTATTTCATACCATATGATGTCATGCTCAGCATATAAGGCTGGGGGAAGAAGAAGGAAGTGGGGGACGTTCGGAGTGATGGCGTTTGTCTTCCCAAGTAACCGTTACGCGTGATGGAGCCCTGCTTTCCTGGGGATGGCTGAACACCTGCCTGCCCATGGGAAGTAGTGAATGAATTCCTTGTTTTGCTTTGCTTGCGTGCACGGCTTTTGCTTTCCCTATTAAACTGTCTTTATCTCAACCCACGAGTTTTCTCACTTTTACCCTTCTGATTCTCTCCCCCGTCCCACCTGGGGGAGAGTGAGCGAGCGGCTGTGTGGTGCTTGGTTGCCGGCTGGGCTTAAACCACGACACAGGCCCAGAGGGTTGTGATCAGCAGCACAAAGTCTAGTTGGAGGCACATCACTAGTGGTGTACCCCAGGGGTAAATACTGGGGCCAGTACTGTTTAACATCTTCATTAATGATCCGGACGATGGGACAGCGTGTACCCTCAGCAAGTTCATAGATGATACAAAACTGGGAGGAGTCGTGGTAGACCAGATGGGTGTGCTGCTATTCACAGGGACCGGGACAGGCTGGAGAATTAAGCAGAGAGGAATCTCTTGAGGTTCATCAAGGGGAAGTGTGAAGTCCTGCAGCTGGGCAGGAATAACCCCATGTACCAGTACATGCTTAGGGCTCACCTTCTGGAAACCAGCTCTGCAGATCAGGACTTTGTGGTCCCAGAGGACAGCGAGCTGACCATGAGCCAGCAACGCACCCTGACAACAAAGGCGGACAACAGCATCTTCCCATCTGTGTTGGGAAGAGCATTGATGGCAGATTGAGGGAGGTGATCTTTCTTCTTTCTTCAGCACTGGTGATGCAACATCAGGAGTGCTGTGTCTAGGTCTAAGCTGCACAGTACAAGAGAAGTATGGACTTACTGAAGTGAGTCCTGCATAGGGCCACGCAGACTATTAAGGGACTCAAGCACCTGTCCATATCCGGAGAGGCTGAGAGAGCTGAAACTGTTTGGCCTGGAGAGGAGAAGGCTGAGGGGGGTCATTTCAATATGTATAAATACCTGATGGGAGAGAAGGAAGAGGAGGGAGCCAGTGTCTTCTTTAGAGTGCCCACTGACAGGACAAGAGGTGATGGGCACAAATTGAAATACACTAAATGAAAAACACAAGAATACCCTTTTTTTTTTTTTTTTTTTTTTTTTTTACTGTGAGGGTAGTCAAACCCTTGACCAGGTTGCCCAGAGAGGTTGTGGAATCTTCTTCCCTGGAGATGCTCAGAACTGAACTGCACATGGTCCTGGGCGACCTGTTCTGGCTGACCCTGCTTGAGCAGGGAGGTTGAGTTATGTTCTCAAGAGGTGTCTTCCAACCTAGACAATTTTGTGATTTAGGCCTTGAGGTGTGTGGGCTGTGTTTCCACTCTAGCTTCCGCTTTCAGGGCGTGAGGTTTTCTGTTTATTAGGTCTTCCAAGGTCATTTGCGCAGCTTCAGTTTGTCATGTTGTGAAACAGTGATAATCAGAGATGTGAAGTCTGGAATTCAGGAAAATTAAACTTGAAATACTCAAATTTGTGGACCCTAATTGCATTTTAATTGAATATGCATTTATACTGGTTCAATCCAAATTTCTGTTAAGCAGAGCTGCTCAAAACATAAAATAATTTTTATAGTCGTGTTTCTGAGGACTTTGTTTTCCAGTGTATGTCTGTCTTCTGGGAGTAAAAGATTCCCCCTGAGTAGCTTAGTCCATAGCATTTCAGTGAATGTCTTTTCTTGTTTTTCTGATTGCGTGTAATTCTTGCACTGTGATGTGAGGCTACTGGAGTTAATTAGTGCCCTGGCATTTTGGTTGTTAAAGAACTGACCAAGAACGACAGTCCTGCTGTACCTTCATCTTTTTGATATAAATACTGTATTGCAGTCAGATGATGCAATCCAAGGAGGGGTTTCCCTGGTCCGTAGGACCTTCATTCCTCTGGTCTAGAACTTAGAACTTGGTTTTGTATGCAGATTTCAAATCTCCCTACACACTTTGTTTGGAGTAAAGTTTGTATCATGAACTGTTCCAGATAAACTGCTAATAAGCTCCTAAGTCCCTGCTTAAGAGCCTGCATGCAGCCAGGATTGACAAGTCCTCTTTATCTGTTCTTGTGTCTACAGTCTTGCATTTCCTGTTCTGCCTACTCCCACATTCCACTTCCATGTAATGGACGTGGTCAAACATGTCAGTTGAAAACTCTGAACGCTTTTTTGCTTAAACATAAAAATATCTTCCACCGCTTCACAAGAAATCTGACACAGCATGATCATTTTCTTTGCCATCATTCATTTGTATGCCTTCATATTTACATGAGCCAACAATGTGCCCTTGCCACAAAGAAGGCTAATGATATCCTGGACTGCATTAGGCAAAATATTGCCAGGAGGGGGAGGGAGGGGATCCTTCCCCTCAGCACTGGTGAGGCCACCCCGGGAGTGCTGGGTCCAGTGCTGGGCTCCCCAGTACGAGAGGGACGTGGACAGACTGGAGAGAGTCCAGCGAGGGGCCACCAAGGGACTGGAGCATCTCTGMTCTGGGGAGAGGCCGAGGGAGCTGGGACAGCTCAGCCTGGAGCAGAGCAGGCTCAGGGGGATGGGATCCATGTCTATGAACACCTGCAGGGACGGTGCCAGGGCAGAGCCCGGCTCTTCCCAGTGGTGTCCAGCGCCAGGACCAGAGGCAACAGGCACAAACTGSGCCATGGGAGGGTCCCTCTGGACACTGGGACACACTTTTTCAGTGTGAGGGTGACACAGGCACAGGTTGCCCAGTCTCCATCCTTGGAGCTATTTAGAAGCTGTCTGGACATGGTCCTGGGCAACCAGCTCTGGGTGTCCCTGCTTGAACAGGGGGGTTGGACAAGGTGATCTCCAGAGGTACCTTCCAACCTGAGCCATCCCATGATTTTATGATTCTATATTAATTTCTGTGGAGAAGGATACCTCTCTCAAAGTACTTGAATTTTTGTATGATATCAGCTCTCTGTTGCAAGTACCACTGCTTCTGCTTCAGCAGTATTTTGTCTGAAGTAAAACGTGGGCAACGTTTTAAGCAGAGATTAGTTACACTACTCAGAAGCAATGTCAATGGATGTGGCGAGAATGAACACAGATGTAAGCAGCTGGGGGGCTGTTATCTGGCACTGGTATGTAGTGAGCTCTTCATACACTGAACCTCTCTGCCCCTTCATATCATTAGATATTCAACTGTTAAAAATACTAAAATCCTCTTGCTTCTGGTGACTCAGTATTGCAAATAACTTTTCAAACACTGTTTACAATCCCTGATATAGATCTGCAGGGCTGTAGGATGCTTGTGTTCTGTGATCAACTTAAATCTGCCACTGCTTTTCCTGTTTGACTCGGTGTTTAATGGCTGTATGTTTCTTTTTGTTTCCAGTAGCTTCCTAGTTGCTTATTTTCTAGGCTTTGCCCTCCCTAATAAAAACGCACTTGTCATCTTAGTGTGCAAACGAAGTGAACTGTAAAATGTCTTGATTTTGTGTAGTCTTACACCCTTTTGCAGTAGTGAAAATGTCTTGAGCGTATGAGTGCAGGTGATAATAATGTGGCCTCATACCTATCCTGGCCCTGGGGCCATGCCTTAGTTGCAAACAGATGGTCTTGCTTTCAGTTGATTATTTTTGGGTCCCTGTGGTGCTGGTACAGTGCAGCATAGGTAAGGCGGTTAATCGTCCCCTGTTGCTGGATTGCGTAGCAACATTGGGACTAATCTTGAAGGTTAGTTGTTGATGCTTCTCGCTGTCATCTTGTTTTCCTCTGCTTTCTAAGCCTGCTGAAATCTGGAGTACAGTGTACTTGAGCACTTTAGAAGAGTAGAGTAATACATACTCTTGCTTCGGAGAATGCTTAGGCATTTGCAAGAGACTGAGTGGTTCAATGGCTACTTCGGGAGGAAAGGAAGGACTGTTGGGCAGACTCTCTTTCCTACTTGCAAGGACGAAGTCTTGAATGCAGAATAGAAGTGGGTGTGAATTGGACACAGGACAAGAGGAAAATACCTTCTGCAGCATGTAGTGTTTAAAAGGGCAAGTCGCTGTGTGATTTGGCATCTCTGCTAAAACCTGCCACTGGTGGCTGTTGGGAAGTAATACCACCATGTGCGTTCTTGGCTGACACTCCTAATGACTGACGGGCACTCTGATGAGCTATCTGTTTACCCTGGTGAGCTCTTTGCTCTAGCATGTCCTTGAGGGTTTGAGAAGTCTAGCAAGCTCTGCATGTTCCTGTAGTAATGCTGATTATTTCTCTTCATGCTTTTATTGTCAGATTGAGTTCAACTTGCCAAAGGCAAGTTGCTTGTCCTACCTTCTACTGTACTTCACATCTTTTCCTATCATCTGCCCTGCAAGGACACCATATTTGGCTGAATCCTTTCCTAAAATTCATCTTGGCTTTGCTAATTCCCTACCAGACCAATCAGTCATGTGGTGCTATGTCTTGTAGTCTGCCCCTTGCTATCTTCTCTGTGGCTGAGAAAGGCATGTTTGTTGTTAATGTTGGTGATCTGGCTTTCTTTTTTGACCTTCATTGTTTGTCTTGCTTAACATAACTGTCCTTAGCCTTCATGCATCTGATCATTCACAGAATTAAGAGTCATCACTAGATATAGTAGTGGATGGCAGGTAGCAACTGTGTGTGAATCGGTCAGAAGAGGTTGTGTCAGAGGTACTTCTAAAGTATGTATTCTTATCTCGTACAGTTAAGAGTTTGTTTTAAAATGTACGCTCAGGTGAAGCTCCTCTCAAGCCTCTATCTGTGATAAGGGGTTTGCACACCAAGGTGATGGACCTACAATAGTGACTAGACCAGACCAAAACCAAAGCTTCTTTCCCAGCTTCTGAGATACTGTCATGAGGTGTAACAGTACTTTTGTCTGCCTTGTTTAACGTGCTTGCAGTGAGTTTTTCAGAGTTGACTGCAGCAGCAGGTTGTTGCTGTCACAGCGATGAACGGAACAGATGTGTGTCTGGCAAGGCTGCCTCTGCTCAGCTGTAAGGCATACAGTGAAGAATCCGGTAGTCTTACGCCATCGATCTACTGTTGCGTTGCTTCAGCTTTCAATAACAGAGCAAGGTTATGCACGTGACTTCCAGCCAAGTTGAACGTGAGCTGTGATATAAACTGCTAGAACAGGAAAAAAGCTTGCCAAGTGTGGCTAATCAAACCCGCAGCAGAGCTGGTCTCTGCAACAGCGGCAGAAAAACATGTTGAGGAATTCCAGTGTGACTCTGCAAGTTCGGAGGCACAAGGACCAGAATATCAGAGGGGACAGGTCCCTGGATGACCTACAACAGCAAAATCAAAACTGCTTTTCTGAGTTGGAAGTTCCCACAGACAGTGCAAGCCCAGCTCTTTCCAGAAATGCTGGTGCCACTGCAGAATGTCCATAGGACCTGGATGCAGAGAAGCTTATTATCAAGTCCTTAATGGGGCGCAGACAGCCATTATAGATGGAGGTTGGGCTGGGACTCCGTTTTACTTGCCTTTCTGGTATGGGAGTGCCTATGTTACATCACTGGCTAAGGTTTCTGTTGATAATGCCTTTCTGTGATTGATTACTGCCACTTCCCTGTTCTTAAACAGGGCCTGGCAGCAAAGGACAGAACGGCTGGATAGTGAACTGGCCCTTGCCATCCAACACRCGGTAGTAACAGTATTTAAAGACACATTGGAAAATGAAGCTAATCAAAACATCGTTTGGAAGATGACTTTATACTTGGCTGATTCTGCTCCACACTTGGCAGGATAGTGGTGTCCTGGCTAGTACTGTGCCAGGGTTCCTGCCTGAGGACATGGGTTCAACGCTTGCCGGCACGTGCTGAATTTCTGCACCGCTGTCACGGTTGACACAGTGCCTCTGTCTCAGGGCGGGCCTTGGTGCCTCTGCCCTTCTCCAGGGCTCTGGCCCTGGCCGGACAGCGGTGCTGCCCTGGCAGCAGCTCGGCTACACGCAGGATCTTGGTGGCGGTTGCCAGACCTCTGACTGTATATAACTGCGTGGCTGAAGATGGGTTTTGGGTTCCTGTTTACCCTTACAATCCATTGTACTGATAAGAAAGGCAGAACAAATAGAAGACTTATAAAATAAGTCTTATTTTATATCCCCAGATTGTCTAGTTAGTTCCCAGTAGTCAGAGGCTGTCACGCATGCAATAGATGTTAGGTTTAGCAGGGTTCACAAAAACACCTGTTTGATAGTTCATGTATACTGCATGCTACACAAAGACATCTGGTATTCCATTAAAAAAAAAAAATCAGACTTTATAGCAGAAGGGTTTCTGAAGTCTTAAATACCCTGTTCTGCAAAAACTGGGACAAAGTAATAGTTTTTGTAGACAGGGAACAAACAAGTTTGGGATCAGTGAGATCCTATGATTCTGTTACAGCCTAGGCCTCAGGGGAATGCCAAAATCTTAACGGTATTGGTCACTCTGAGGAAAAATCTTTTCTTGATCGAAAACTTCACAATATTCAGGTGGCCATGCATCTGCAGCGGTATTGTGTTTCTGCATGTGATCAGCCTCTGGCCCTTCATAGGGCCGTAGCTGTCCTTATCTCCACCCCTCACGCCCACCAGCGGTATACTGTAGATTTAGGAGAAATTATTTTTAGTTCCTGCAAGTCTCCAGCAGAAGTTCTGAAGTCATGAGTGGCAGTGTGTGTGGGTTGTTTTGTTTTGTTTTGTTTTTCAAGAAGGCAAAACCTCATTTGACAGTATTAAATTGTTTGTTTTTACAGTGTTGAATTGTTCTTTTGAGTAGAAAAGAATAAATTACTTAGAGGGTGGAGGGGCCAGTACTGTTAAACCTCATCTTGATTCCTTGGCCAAAACATCTACAGAAAGGGAACAGGAAAGAGCAGTAATGATGAGGAAATCCAGCTGCTGGAGAAGACCTGGTAGGCCCTTCTCTCTTAGTAGCCACCTATAGACCAGACATACACAGTGGGCTACTTAAGGCAGATACTGTCCGTAGGCAAAAGTAAGTTAACAGGACTTCTCCGTTGTGGATGTCTGGGAACCTCTTTAGAAGGCCCAGTATGAGAACCTGTTGTGCTGGACGAACCTTGGGTGACTTGCCCTGTGTGCAGAGTCAGGCCCTGGCTGGAGGCATGGTGACAGGGTAGAAGCTGAAAAAGGGTTGCCCCACCGGAGAGGTTTGGAGTCCCTCAGGCACTGATCTCAGTAATGTTGAGGCTGTTAATAGAAATGTGGTGAATGTGTGATGTTGAGGTAGGTCAGGATATCCTCCAGAAGCACAGGAAGACATTAGAGACCTGGACAAATTCCGGTTGTAAGTAACTCAGTAGTGCAAAATACAAAGCTGCACATAAGTCCAGAGCTCATCATTTGGGAGCTGAGGAGGATCTGGTGTCTACTAGCTGTTCAAGGGAGGAATTTGACCCACTTGCTTAGTGTGCAGTGTTAAGGTCTATTGGGGCAGAGTCCCCAGTAGAGAGAACTGGTGTGATTGTGCATGGCCCTGGCCAGAGCTCATCTAAAGCAGTCGGTGTCACTGGGAAAATGCAGAGCAGGTCTTAAGAGGAATACAAAGAATTTAGCTTGCTTTGCTTGGTGCTGTGAAGCTGAGAGGACCTGCTGGTGTCTATAAAGAGGTAAGCACTAGGAATGAAGCAATCTTACTGGACTCCCAAGATAAGAGCTAGCACAAGAACAAAAAGCAGTAAACTAGTCATGAACGGTTGATTGGGAAAGTAGACGCTGGCCATTGGAGCAAGCTCTGTTTCCAGTGCTTGAATACGATAACATGATTTGGTATGTGGCACACAGCAAGGTTGAGCTGAGTTATCAGGGAAGATCCTTCTTGTCTGACTAGAGCCCAGAGAACATCTCTCTGAGGCTGGGAACTAGTTCAGTCTCATTCAGCTGGGAATCCTCTTTGTGTCCTGCCCCGATCCAGGAGCATCTGGAAAAATACAGGCGGTTTGGCACGTCCCATGCAAGTCCACATTGTAGCAGTACAGACCAGGACCAATTGCAATTGTCCATGAGGTTGWCAAAGTGGGAGATGGGTCTGAGACTGTGGGACTGGGCATGTTCAAGGGTGGAAGCAGAGCTTCAGATGGGATGGTGACTCTGTGCTCCCTGCCTATCTCAGTGTTTCTCCCTGGTGGAGCCAGCTGCTTAGTTTTGGAGAGCTGTTTGCAGTCTTTTCAGAGGTAGCTGTCCCAAAGGCTTATCTTCTATGGGGAGGTCCATGCTCGTGTTCTGCTCGTTGTTCTTGTGGCTGGGAGTTACTCCCTCCCCGTAGCTCTGAGTGGTTTGTGGTTGTTGCTGTGGAGGTGCCGGCTGCTGGTAGGCCTCTGCTGTCAGGGTGGTCATCTCTCCTCATTCAGCAGCTTTGCTTGACTTTCGTCTTGAGGCACTTTGGCACCGATGCCCTGCTGATATGTGGAAGAGTTGCCTTGTAGGTCTGTCCCTCTCCTAGAGCCCTGAGGTGGTGACTCATTGCAGTGATCTTGGCATCTCTGGCTGTTCCTAGGGCTTCTGTTATAGTTGAGTTGCTTGTGACAAATGCTATAGATCTGATTTAAGTTAGGTCCTTTCAGGACTCGCACTTCAACAGGGAGTCCTTCCCAGCTTGTCTTCCCTTTTGGCAGAAGCTGTGGTCTCCAGGTTTGCTCTTCAAGAGTAATGCTAAGCTGCCTTAGTCAAACTGCAGTCAAGGAAACAATGGAGAAATATATCAGGGCAGGTGACCTGAGATGAGAGACTGATGAAGGGCCAACTGTCCTGGTTCCAGCTGGGACAGAGTTAACTCTCTTTCCTGTAGCTGGAGGGGGTGCTGTGTTTTGGGTTTGGCGGTGAAAGGAATGTTGATGGCCCATTGATGCTTTGGTTGTTGCCGCCGGCACCGACAGCCTCCCCCGCCCTTCAAGGTGCAGGGGGACCTGGGGGGGGAGCATAGCCGGGGTGGTTGACCCAGCTGGCCAATGGGGTATTCTATACCATGTGACATCATGCCCAGCTTAAAAACCGAGGGTGGTCGCGCTGTGGGAGGCACGGTTCGCGGGGYTTCTGGTGCGGAACACGTGGGGTGAGCAGTTGCATTGTGTATCGCCTGTTTTGTATATTCTGTTATTGTCGTTATCATTGTTATTATCACTGTTCTACTTTGTTCTGTTTCCATTATTAAACTGTTTTTATCTCAACCCGCGGGTTTTCCTCCGTGTGCCCTCCCGATCCTCTCCCCCATCCTACCGGAGTGGGGGGGTGAGCGAGCGGCTGGCTGCGTGGTGTTTAGTTGCTGGCTGGGGCTAAACCACGACACCAACTTAACTCCACTGCGCTGCCCCTTCGGGCACCAGAGGGCCCTGGAGTTGCATGGGTTCCCTAGGGTCTAGTTGGGGATGGGCTATGGTTTCCTGTATCCTAAGCATTCATGACTTTCTTCTAGTGGCACCGGACACAATTAACAACCACGTGAAGACCTGTCGTGAGGAGCAGAAGAACCTGCACTTCTTTGCCCCAGAATATGGAGGTATGGTATGGCTACAGCTGCAATCCTGGTTTTGTGGGCCTTACTAATGCTTCAAAGCTGTTCTGCATCTTGTTTTCAGCTACAGGCTCATGACAGATGTCGCATTAACAGTTTTTAGTTACTTGCCTGCTTAAATGCTCCAACTCCTCTGTCTTTTGATGGCAGAGGAGGGAGAGAAGGCTGCAGGATTATCATAGCCTGATATAGAGGTGGTCCTGCTGGTACTGCTGAATGCAGGGATGGCCTGATAACAGAGCGTTATTTCTGTGTTACAGAAGTTGCCAATGTCACCACCGCTGTGGACATTTATTCCTTCGGGATGTGTGCACTGGAGGTGAGTGTGGAACACTTTGGCTATGGAACAGAGAAAGAATGATTCTGAGGGAAGGAGATGGCTCTGTGGAGATGCTGTGGGTATGGTTGGGTCAGCTTGGTAACAAGTGCATTTTGTTCTCTGAGCCAAATGCACTTTGCCTTGGAGGGATCCCTACTGAGGCTCCCCCAAATGCCTTTCTAAGAAGTAAATAGCTCAGTAATGAGTAGTTCTTTCTGAAGTTCCTAATGTGTAATTCATTACTCTGTGGGTCTTGGCCAGTTCTGAAGTCTGACCCACTGGCTGGTGGGAACCATCACTACTACAAACTGTATTTAATGTACATGGAGAACAAAACTCCCCTTCTGGAGAGTACCTGTTCTTCCTGTGCTATCTGGAGGAGAGGACAGATGTAGTCCATAACTCTTCTGGGCCAGCCTGTCCCCACCTGACAGAGGTGCTGGTTGCAGTCAGGCACGAGTCTGATGTACCTGATCTTAGCAGCTTAGTGGTTCCTCTGTCCTTGCAATCAGTAGGCCCAAGTCTAGGAAGTCGGAGTTGTTGGTAGGAGTATTTTCTGAGAAGAATTGTCAGAAAAAGCCAGCACAAAGAATTCTGAACCTATGCTGCACATCCCATAAGTGAAGCAGGAAGAGAACTGCGGAAACACAACTTTTAGGAAGCAAAACTTGAGTTGAGTCTTAAGACGTTGTCTGGAATCTTTTGTCAGCCTTTCCTAGCTGGGAATTTGTGTATGTGTTGGCTGGAGCCAGTTCTGGATGGCGTTGTGTGCTTGCTTTTCTGCCTGTAATACAGAGCTATTCATACAGCCAAGGGGGATACTGTCAGATTCTGGCAGTGATCTGGTTACTGCTTCATTAGAGGATGGGAATTATCAAGCAGAAATACAGGCCAATGGATCATGAGACTCAAAATGGAGATACTTACTGTCTAAGGTGATGCTGGCATAGTTTTCAGGTCTCCCTGGCAATCTGTTAGGGTGCTAGTAACAAGCTATCGTAATGAGGCAGTCATTCTCTCTGCCTCCACAAACTGTGACCTTAAATAGCACCAAACAACTTGGCTGTTATGATCTCATGCTTGGCAGTGGTCTCCCTGAGCTCTGTTCAATGTAGTCAGTAATTCTCAGTGAAGTCTGATGCGCTGCTTTGTGTTTGCAGATGGCGGTGCTGGAAATACAGGGTAATGGGGAGTCGTCTTACGTGCCCCAGGAGGCCATTAACAGTGCCATCCAGCTGCTGGAGGACCCCTTGCAGAGGGTGAGTAAGGAGGGATCAGTGCCCCTGCAGACCTGTTGGCATTGCACATGGTCTCATGCAATTTTTGTCTTTCAGGAGTTCATTCAGAAGTGTCTAGAACAGGACCCTGGCAAGCGTCCTACTGCCCGGGAGCTCCTTTTTCATCAGGCGTTGTTTGAGGTGCCATCACTAAAGCTACTGGCTGCTCACTGTATTGTTGGACATCAGCGTGAGTATGGAGTCCCAGGGTGCCACATCTCGTGTTCTGCAAAGCTTCACTAAGTTGTCAGTACAGCTGGCAGCCTGGAAAGCAAGACCTTCATCCTGCTCTTAACAGGCAGGGACCAGGCCCTTGTGACACAGAGCTGTGGTCACTGCAGAGCCTGGAGTGTGGTGCCCTGCCTGCTCTGAGTCACGTGGGAGGTTAACGGCCTAAAGCCTCTGGGTTTTTTATTGCTTTTCTTAGGTTGGAAAGGAATGGCAGTTGTTCAGGTCTAACCTTTTTTTTTTTCCCATAGATATGATTCCTGAAAATGCTTTAGAAGAAATGACCAAAAACCTTGACATGAGTGCAGTGTTGGCAGAGATTAATCATGCGGACAGGGAAGGAGTCAAGATGATGTGAGTACCCTGTGGTGTGCTTGGAGGGGGTGCTCAGGTCCATGTGGAACAGGTGCCAGGGCACTGGGGTGGGCACCGAAGGATCTGCCTGGGACTCTTCCCTTCGAGTTAATGTTGGTGTTTCACCACTAACTGGGAAACAAAAGGGAGCTGTTGGTGCTGTTGGTGAAGGAGCATTCACTCGTTGTCGGGGTACAAAAAATTCTGTGGAGAGTAACTCCTGGGTGGAAGAAGACCTTGCACCTGTGTTCTGTGAGCAGATTCATACAGCTGAGATGTGAATTGTTCCCCGGATGGAGGGGAGACACTGTAGTTGGAACAGTCCTTAGCAAAACCTGGCTGAACAGTTTGGGGAAGTGACTTGGACCAATCACAGGCTTGTCAAATGGAGTCCAACATGTTGGAGAAATGGTTCCTCGGTGTTTTCTTAACAGAGCAGCTCATTCTACAGTATGCACAAGGAAAGGCTGTTTTGGGCAGCTATCAGTAACACACAGCAGCCACTTCAGCTGTAGAGGTGGCTCCCTAAGTAAGTGGCTGTAAGACTGTAATATGTATAGAGCAAGTAGGGTGCCAAAAAGTGATGTTAAATTTTGGATAATGAAACCGCAGCTAGTTGAGGTGTTAGCTGAAAAGGCTAAGATGTGGATACTGTTTTTCCAGAGAAGGCCAGGGTGCTTCCAGGGTAGCCCAGCATTCTGGGATGCTCAGGCTACTGAACAAAAGTAATCAAGATGACAAGGAAAAAAAAGCACTGTTCATTTGAGAAGCTCTTTGAGCCATATAGACCTTTCTAAAAACTGACATTCTGATCTTCATAGCGCTAATAAATAATAGTATTGAATTCCCTTTGGAATGTTTCTTGTTAATTAAAGGTTCAAAATGGAGGACAAAGACTGAATAGCCAAAGCTGTGCAAGAGAGATTCTTTACATCTGCTGGACTTCAGTCTGCAGAGGATTGGCTATCTGGCATATGCCAGCCTGGGACTTGCCTTTTGGTAGTGCAGTACCTCAGAGGTGCTGGAAAAGGAAAAAGAAAGCACAGTAATGACTCAAAATGTTGGAGCGCATCCTTTCCAGATGATTCATCAGAGTACCACGCAAACTGAGCTGCTAGAAAAAATTGTAAATTTTTGCTGAAAACTATTACCGTACTAGAGGATGGGAAAGTAACAGGTTGTGTGTGTTGAAAAGGGCTGGAGAGTGCTCTGGCGAACTGATGCAGATGTGCAGCCTACACCAAATCTGATGGAACAGCAAAGCACTTGAGGGGGGATCATGGCAGGATTTGATCAGCTTGCAGTCTCTGGCTAATCTCTGAAATTCTTCAAAGCAGTCTTAATACAGTGGTATGGAGGAGACTGGCAGTTCAAAGTTTTTGTTGCAACCAGTCTAAAAGAAGCTGTGGTCAAGTGGACACTAAAAAGCTGAACTGACTAAGGTGATGAGGAAAGCGTTTTACTGGGGAATTAGTAAAGTAGGAGAACCTGTGTCTACCAGAACCAGGAAGAAATGAGATACTTGCTGTGGACTATTCTGGTGTTGCTAACTCCCTGTACCGTGCAAAAGACAATAATAGCTTGCTTTAGAGAGGAAAAGAACTGCTTCTCTGTCTGAGAAGGCTATGAAGTAACACCACAGGAAAAGACCACTTCCAGCTTGTTGAAAACACACTGCTGTGCAGCTATAGGTGAGAGCAAATATGATATCAGGGTGCCAAATAATGGGAGAGAAGGTTACGGTAATTGAGTGACACGTCTAAAGACGTTACCTGTACAATGTACGTGTACGAAGTGGATCAGAGAGCTGACTTCGGCAAGGGGCTGGAAATCATTGTCACCACATGGAGGAACTGTGTGTTCTTGAGGGTGAGAAAGCGGAAGAGCAGCAGATATGACAACTTATGGCACAAAGGGAGGGGCTGTTGGTGCTTACTATCCTCCATCAGCCACCAGCAAGGAAGATGTTCAATGGAATTAGAGGCTGGGGAATTACAAATGAATTGGTAGGAAGACTTCCTCTGGGACTCTACATTAAGAAGCCGCCAAGCTGAACGAGCAATCTGGGAAAGAAATTACAGAGAGAGCAAAAGTATCCCAAACTCCAGTGAGAAATATTTGGGCGGGGCATTAAATCCTGAGGTGTAGTTTCTAGTTTCTGGTCTGGAGTGATACGGCTGGTTGTGCTGTGCCATCAGCTGCTGCAGAGGTTCTTGCCTTTGCAGTGCTGAGTGCCCTTGCTCTTCTGGAGATGGGATGCAGGCTTCATGGGTCTGGTATAACAGATGTCTTTGAAAAACCTTGCTAGAACATGGTGTTATTGGGCTAGCTTCCAAATAATTGTTTGCATTGGACAGCTCTCTACAGGGAGGTGATACCTGTTCTGCCATAAGTAAAATGTTGTCTCATTCTTAGCTTCTATGAATAGTTGCTTCCTGCATAGGAAGATTGGAGTCTCTCTCGCCTTTGGCTGGCTGCCTGCGTCTGTACTCCTCCTGCCCCCTGACACAGCTGTAGTGTTGGACATGGGGATTTGAAATTGCATCCGAAGAGACTTGAGTGGATGTTTCTGTTAGATGACTTCTCACCTCAGTACTATTCTTTTTTTTTCCTCCCCCTCCCCTCCGCCCCCAGCTTCTCACAGTCTCCGGCATTGGAGCTGGACAAGTTCCTGGAGGATGTAAGGTAAGAGAGTTTTTTTAAAGGGCAACTTTAACAGCGTGTAAGACTGGAAAAATTTAGGAGAGGCATAATCTCAGACCCTGGTCCTTTCTTGTAGGAATGGTATCTACCCACTCACGGCTTTTGGGATGCCGCGACCCCAGCAGCCCCAGCAAGTAGTGGTGAAGTCTCCCATTGCTCCGCCGTCAGTGAAAACCCCGACTCCAGAGCCTGCTGAGGTGGAGACCCGCAAGGTGAGAGATGGGAGCTCCATTCCTCCCCTCCCCAGGCAGCTGTGCTGTGCAGCGGCAGTCAGTCACGGGGTGTCTCTGCTCCTGTTTCAGGTGGTGCTGATGCAGTGCAACATTGAGTCAGTAGAGGAGGGAGTGAAGCACCATGTATGTTCCCATCTTCTGGCTGAGCATGCGGTGTGGGGGTGTACCAGGGCAGCTGCAGAGCGCGTGGCTCCAGCATGCTGATGTGCTGCTGGTGCCTGGTGTGACCCTCTGCTGCCACAGCTGCTGTCTTTGGGGCCCAAAGCCAGATCCAGGCCGGTGCCTGTGGCTGACCTGGCACGTAGCAAATGTTTTCAGCCCACCCCCAGATTCAGGCTTCCTCCACAGGATGGTGCTGCTGGCTGTGGTTTGGAATGGAACTGGATGTGGTTCTTCCGTTAGACTCCTGTGGGCCTCTGGAGGGGGGTGGTTCCTATCCTGATGGGGATTCCTGGGGATGCTCCTGGCTGTGGCCACCATGCAGTCCCTCATGAGAGCTTCTCTACCCTGCAGTTAACACTGCTGCTGAAACTGGAAGACAAGTTGAATCGACACTTGAGCTGTGACCTGCAGCCCAGTAAGTACCTTTCTTCCCATGCTCTGGTGCACTGGGGCCAGCAGTTCACTCAGACCTGGGATTTACACCTGTCCCTGTGTTGCAGATGACAACATCCAGGAGCTGGCAGCTGAACTGGTCCAGCTTGGATTCATCAGTGAGGTAAGCAGGCCTGGGGCTCAGGTAGGGATATCGGTCTGCATTCTATTCTCAAACTTAAATGGTTTATGCCAGAGCAGTCCTTTTCTAGCTGGGGAAGCAGGAGAAATAAGATGTGTCCCTGCTCATGTGCCCTGGCAGGCTTCAGCCAAGCTCTTAGCTTTGCAGGGACTGGGCCCTACCCCTCACTGTAGCTTGTTCTTCCCAGGCTGACCAGAGCAGACTTACCTGTTTACTTGAAGAGGCATTCAGCAAGTTCTACTACACCCGGAACGGAGCCCTGACGGCAGTGACTGTGTCATCTTAGCACCCCTCGGCTCCCAGGCGGCCAGTGCGGTTTTGTTGCCTGTGACCCCTCTGTGTTTGTCCATCACTGTAGGGCATCAGCAAGACCCCAGCTGCAGTGCTTGGAAGCTCATCCTGCATGTGCCGTGGCTGGGCTCAGCGACAATCCTCCCTGCCCGCCTATTAAAGGGGACTTTGTGCATCAGTATTATTTCCAGCCCTGTTTTTGTTGGGATTTTGCCAGGTGGTGCCGGGGAGCCAGGTCCTGGCTTGGGGCGTTCTGTAGCCCCATTCATGTGCATGGAGTTTGTTCTGTTTGAATTGTACAAAGTGTCTTTTGCACAGCACAGAAATGGTTTTTCTTTTTTCTTTTCTTTTTTCTTTTCTTTTTTCTTTTCTTTTTT